>WEIT01015949.1:40518-139934 GCA_013389985.1 Dryoscopus gambensis | reverse complement strand
AAATAAAATAATAAAATAAAGTAAAATAACTGTCTAAATCCTTTTCAAAATAACAAGCAGATAAAAAAGGTATAAGAAATTCCTCAGTGGGAGAGGTTGCACAGCTGGATTTTATTGGCGAACACAAGACTTCCAATAACACATGAAATGTTATTCAGAAACAGGAGGTGAACAATGGCTCACTTAGGAAAAACAAGCTTTATTTGGGGCAAAGAAGGCTGAAGGAGAGCTGTGTGCCAGTGCCACGCTTCTGCCAGTGCAGAACTGTAAATGTGAGCAGCGCCCTGGTGCTGACTGAGCTGCCACAGCTCCCTCCCCGCTGACATCCACCCACCCTCCGCTGTTTCCTACTTCCACTGCAAGCATCCGCCAGCACTGACAGCTTTTTCATAAAATCACAACATTGCCGAGGTTGGGAAAGGGCTTTTAGGATCAAGTTCAACCATCAACCCAGCACCACTACCATGGTCACCGCTAAACCATACCCTGAAGTACCACATCGCTTCCAAGGATGGGGACTGCGCCCTGTCCCTGGGCAGCCCATTTCAAAGCTTGACAACCCCTTCCTGTGAAGAAGTTTTACCTTGTATTCAACATAAACCTTCCCTGGCACAACTTGAGGTTGCCTCCTCTCCTCCTGTCCCTGTTCCCTGCGAGCAGAGCCCGACCCCCCCGGCTGCCCCCTCCTGTCAGGGACTTGTGCAGAGCCACAAGGGCCCCCTGAGCCTCCTTTGCTCCAGGCTGGTTTTGTCGGCATCTTCAATGCACAGGAAAATCTTGGTCTAGGAAAATCTTGGTCAGTTGGTGAGTCCCAATACACAAATTAATAATATTCACAGTTATTGTGCAATCCCAAATCAACAGTTCCTGAAAAGGTAGAGAAATATTATCACCAAGGAAAATAAGGAACTGCCAGCAAAATGATCGGAAATTAATTATATTTCATGCAAGGCAGGTTTGCTACAAGTTGATAGTAGAATGTGAAATAAAAGAAATTATAAAGTGCTAATTATACTTGCTATGTTTCATGAAGGATCAGTCATGTAGTGGATGGTACAGTATGCAAGGGGAATTATTCCAAAATGCCAGAGTGGAGCTGTAGTCTAGAGCTCTAGTTAAGAATGTTATCTTCACTGAAAATGTCAAATATGCAGTAGAAGCTGCCTGTTTCAGCATTTCAGTAGCTTTACCATGCTTAGATAAAATGTTTTGTTTCAGTGATATTAAAATTTTTTCAAGATTATTTTTTTAATCAAGTGTAATTTTATTTAGACTGATATTTTTCTAAAGCTGACACATTTTGACTCAGAGACACCAAGGAGATGTTATTTTAATTACAGAGAAAGTTGGGCAATTGAAAGTAATATCATGTAAATTTTTATCCGTGTGGGATTTAAAATAAGAAAAAGCACAGATATGTGTAACTTTTTATTACTGTTAAGATTCTAGGCTTATGTGAATCAGTGCAGCTATTATTAAGATTCTGAGTTATCATTTCATGTCACACCCAGGGAGAGGAGGGGAAGAAATGATGCGTATTCATACAAATTGCAGCGCTCATAAAGAAATTGCTGCTTGTCCCCGAAGCCATGGGATTGTTTGTGTTTGCAGTCACAGGAGGAGGAACAGCCAGTCCTGTCCAGGACAGCAGGTACACACGGCGTCCTTCCTGCCTGGCCTTGCCCTTGCAGAGCAAACAGTTATCAGGGTGGGATCTGGGGGGAACCTCCCAGCACAAAACTTCATTTGCATGGAGTGTTTTTCTCCTTCAGCTCTCACTTGGGTTATGCCGTTGCATCTTCTAGCGCATTGCTCCTTAATTGCTTGAAGCGTGACCATGCAAAGTGCTAATTTTGTTTACATCACTGCTGCAGACTAAAGTGCTCCCCGGCAGCTCATAGCAATCACACGACTCCTGAAAATAAAGCCTTATTATAAACCCTATAAGGATTAATCCTTCTAAAGGATTATTTCGGGCGAACGCGCTGAGAACAGGTGACTCTTTAGAAGCCGACGTCCTCAGTGGGAAGGGAAACAGAAGGGAAAATATCTCTTTCAAACTGGAGGACTGTTTATCAGGAAACAGCACTTCCAGGCTTTCCGTGGGTCTTTTATAAGCCGCATTTGTGGCGTTTTGCAGTGAGGGATTCAGCTGTGCCTGGGACTCAGGGGTGGTCGCTGCCCCCGGCGGCTGGACGTGGCGGGACAAACTGCTCTTCCAGGGGACACACTGACATAACTGGGATATGCTGCCAGGAGGGAGCAAAAGTCGAGCATGGATAAGCAGCAGCAGTGCCCAGGTGAGGGGCAGAGGCTCCGCAGAGCTCTGCTCTCAGTAGCAGAGCCGTGTGGGAGTGCGGGAGTGGCTGTGATCCCTGACAGGATTCCTGTCACGCTGGGAGCAGAGGCGATTGATCTTCCATTAAACATTTACAAGGCTTACAAGTGAGCTGTACAAGAGGAAATGTGAAAGCACCCGAGATGTGCTGGAGATTCCAGGAACACCCTGCCTTAGATCTTCGACGATAATATCTGGGGAAAGTGGAACTGAAATGCTATGTTAGCATTATATTTGCCTTAAATAATCTTCAGGCTTTTTAAATCAAAGTATTCTTCTGCTGTATTTGTTCGGCCAACAACTGGAATGCAAATGGTTTTGTGCAGTGGACAAGACCTGGCATCTCCATTTGAGCTCTGATCTCATTTTCATGGGGAACTGAGCCAACTCTCTGTAGCTTTTTTATGTCCTTACACATTTACACTGTATCAGAATAAATATTTTCTTTTTTCTAGCGAGCATTCCAGGATACAAACTACGTGAGTAATAGGTATGTACCTGATCTTACGTTGTTTGGGAAGCAGCTTTAGGGATTTTAAGAACAAAATGTGTTCTAAAAGTCTCATATGGCCATTGCCAATTGCACTTGTTTAAACACAGAGAACAAGCCCTTCCAGCCTCAGTTTTCCCAGCTGGAAAAAGATAAGCATTGAGACATTTATGGAAGCCATAATACCTGTATCTGTAAAATATTATTGAAAGCACAATTCTGTGCCACTCTGCAATCAGAAATGTCTGCACTGGGAGTTTAATTAACGCCTTTCTTCAGCACAAGAAGAGTAGGATTTTATAAGCTGCTGCTCAGAAAGAACAGAACGTAGTAAAAGAGCACCAGGAAAATTTAGGGAGGAACCTATTCACCCACTCTTTTTTTCCCTCACTCTGCTCTCTAGATTCTAAGATTTCACATCTCACTGCCTTGAAGGGGTTGCCAGTATTTTCCTTCTCTCTTCAGCCAGTCACTGTTCACTGACCAGCAGCGTCCGGGTGGAAATTCCACACCCTGCATCCACCCACGCTGCAAAATGCACTTCCTTGTTGTGGGGCAACAAAGCGCAGTGACCCAGAGCCTCTGCCTAGGGAGCAGCAAGAACAGAGCTGCTCACTTTGCCCTCGTTACAGGACAGCACAGCTGCCTGCACAGTGATCTCCTGAGGGCAGCACGGCTGGAACCAGGTGGGAGGAAAAAGGAGTTTCCCCAGGGCACTTACAGAGAGCTGTGCTCAGAGAGGGGGTTGTTTTAAAACACCATGCGTTTTGGGGCAAGAGGAATGTCATGCAGGGTGATGACGGGAAAAGGATGTTTAGGATGGGATTTTAAATGGCCTTTCCAGCATTATATTCTTCCTGCAGAAACAATTTTAGGTGGGGATGCCCTTTGATCTGTGTGGCATAGAGGTTTCGTTTCTCTTTTGATTTTAAAGGACCTTATTTCACTTCCATGCAGCAGTGGAGCCTACCTAGCTCCAAGCAATCACTGCTGCCCCTAAAAGTCATTGTTTCTGTTCTCCTTGAGATGCTCCAGGGGTAATTATCTGTATCTCTGCAGATTTACTTGGGCCTCCGAGCTGCACTCCCATAATGAGACAGGAATATGGCCCTGCCAGCACAATTTCTTAGCAAGGTAATGACCATGGCATCATAGGATGATCTAAGCCATGCAGTAATAACTACTCAAAAATGTGCCAATAATCAAAGTTGACAAGATTCAAGTACATTTAATCTCACAGGCAAGTAGGCCGTATCACACATGCCTTGAACATTTTGGGAAGGCGCAGATGGGGATGGATGGATGGATGGATGAGTTGGTTTAAACACCTCACATCAAGCAGCAAAGGTGTGTTATTCCCAGCATCAGAGTCGAGGTTAGGGGGCATGCCTGACACTGTAGTATTTTTATAATTGTGTACAATTATTTTAAACTCATTTTAAACTGCAGCTGCAGCTGTCGTAGCCAGATTGTCCAGAACAAAAGTGAATCCTTCGAATAGAAGGTGCGAGACAGGCAGAATAAGCAGGCAGCAATAAATCCCTTTGCCTGCTGGAGCCCTTTTGGTTTCTACCTGCCCTTTACTGCAACAGCTCTTTCACCTCAGGCCATGTCAAAGCAAATATAGCTGGTTGGCACTTTGTTGGTCAAACACTCACACCCACGCTTTGGACGCTTCTATGACAAGTTTATTGACACAATAAGAAAAAAAAGTTGGATATTTTAGGGCTTTTAACTTCTCTTTCTGCATAACACAAACAGAAGTAATGGCAAAATCAGAAGCACGGCGGACCTGTGCAAAGGATCATCAAACAATAAACTTGATATTACCTGAGGGGGGTTAGTTTGCCCATGTCTTACCTTAATCAAGATAAATCAAAGAGTAGAAGCATTCTATGAAAATTCACCCCTCTGGAAATCCTAAGCACTTAAAATGTGCCAAAGAGAATGATTAAAATTAGAGTAATTTTAATTTAAGGTAGAATCTGGTCTTCTAAAGTCAGCATCTGCTTCAGTAAGGAGTAAATATGCAAAGTGTCTGTAATTCTCTTTCTCCTTTCCATCTCCCACCTGGCTTTTGACTTAATTGATCAAAGACAATCAAAAATAGGTATAAAAAATTGTAAATGCTCACCTTTGTTTTAGTCTACACCCAGATATTTGAATATCTAACTTCTCCCCAAGGCATCTTTATGAGGATGAGCCATTAAAATCCTTTCAAATAGCTCCAATAAAGGAGTATTCTTCTAAACCCAAGTTTGGAAGCACGACTAATGAAGCAAACAATGATTAGTTCCGAAATGGCAGGGGAATGAGGAGTGAAGAACGTTTGTTCTGCACCTGCTGGAGTTATGCAAATTTGCCATGAGCCACTGGAGGCCTCGCCCTGGGAGGTGTCCTCAATAAGGAGGCAGAAGTTGGTGTTTATACCAACATCAAAGAAATGCAACTTTCTGGGCTTATCCAGTGTCTAATAAACACACTCAGGACACTGATGTTGTGCAAGAATATTTTGAGCCTTAGGATTGCAGCCCCTGTGATGCTGCTGGCAAGCAGCTGTGACACTGAATAATGATATGCAAAAGCAAAGTTACCCAGCACGGATGAAAACCAGCGGCTGAAATGTTCTCATCCCGAATGGACACAGCCACTAGAAAAAAAAAGAATTAATCTAAAAGGGCCTATTTATTAGTAGGTATGAAGAAGTGTGTATCTATGTTTGGGGTTTATGTAGTATGTGTAAGAGATGCAATTTAATGATGCACTAAAATACCTACACTGAGGACAAATAATGCCATTAGTGAGCTCTGCTGACAATCCAAGAGGTTAGAGCATCTGATTTGCTATATTCAGAGATTTTAACAGAGAAAAGAAGTTAGAAGATGCAAATCATTTTTCATATCAAGTGCTAGCATTATAATTACCATTATTAAAAACAGTAAAATGGACCCTAAGTTTCATGATGGCTAATGTAAGTCTACTCTGTGAGAGCTCAATACAAAGCCCACTGAGGTAAATGAAGAGACAGAAAATAAATCCACAAGCCGCAAAAATTTTAACTGGTATTTTTACCCCTCTGGTCTTAAAACTGATTTAAAACCATGTGCTCGAGTAAATTATTCACAATCAATGTCTGATCGATTCGAGTTCTTTTTGTTCACAGCATGTCCAGTAGCAGGCTATTTTTCAACAGCTTATTCAATGTTTGAATGCAGCGAGAATATTTCCCTTGTATTTTGTGCTGGGCATAATTCATTGCATCTACTTGACACCGCACCCAGAGTGCCAGTTAACTGGGATCACTGCATGAATCTCCTTTGATTGGATTAACATAAGTGGGATTGGATTGGATTAACATAAAATAAGCAAGCAGATGTATAGATGAGCTGAACCGCACAGGAAACGTGCTCGTCTGTCCACTTCAAACTGTTTCTGTGGCTTCGGAGAGAAAATTATTCAAATTGACACACTTCTTTTCTGGAACTGTGCAAAGAAATGGATGCTAATGTTTACCTGCTATGCACACAAACATGAGGTTGTTCAATCAAAAAAAAAAAAAAAGGAAGTTACAGCATCTGAAACCCTCAAAGGAGATGATACCGGGACCTTCCTATCGCACACTCTGAACCTGGAAAGCTTCCCTCTGCGTTTGGCATCAAACCATTCTGGAAGAATTGGATCAATAGAAAGTTACCAAGGCCAGAAATCCAGATGGTGTTGGTTTCAGCCAGCTAAAATTAGCTTCATTGGGTTTGGCTCACTTGTCTATTCCTGTTGATCTATGAGAATTTATGGAGAACTGGACAAGAGCCAAAGCCATACCCCATTCATTACTGGATGTGACTCCAGTTTTTCCTGTTAGAGGAGACCACAGTAGATTTTTTTTTTCATCTAAAGTACATAAGAAATTTGATTTTAACCAACAGTTTGATTTTCTGTGATGAAAATAGTGTATCTGTTTGTTAATCAATTTTCAGAACACAAATGTTAAATGTTTACTTTATCTACCAAAACCTCAGATGACTTTTAAAAAGTAACTAATGACTTTTTAATTACCCTCTGGATATGTCAGCCTTGTTGGTTTCAGATACAATTTGCTGTTCTTTGTTATTTATATTTTAGCATTGTCCCAGTACCTTAAGCTACATTATTAGCAAGGTTTATTATATAAAATTAGACACTATAGCGCGTTGCAGCTTAAATTTATTCCATTAATAAGTAAAATAAGTACTGATAAGTAAAAGTAAAATATTTTTCTCTCTAATTTTACGTATATTGTGCCACTACCATAAAGTGATAAAATATGCATCTACAAGATATTTGAACGATAGGAAATTGTCTCTCAAAAAAAATAAAAGGTTGATGGTGTTAAATAAAACACATTCCCAAATGAAAGTGTCCTTATCCTAAATTGATCTGAGGAGAGGCGATTATTGCCCACTGACTACTGGCGCACCACACGATTTGTAAGGCCTCTAGCAAGCAAGTTGAAAGGCACGTTTGAAGCACAGTGATCATGGGTTTTACCTTACACATCTATATTTAGTTCCAGCTGTACCAGGTCAGAATCAAAAGCAAAAAGGCAGAACTAGAAACGCTCGAATTTCAAAGTGCAGGAATGTTGACTCAGAAAGGTCACTGCCAGTTAATCTGGACGTTTCCTCACTGATATCTGAACTGCGGGCTGTTAGAAGGATTTCTCAGCGCTACTCTCACCTCTTCTTAAGCAGTACCAGAAGTAGATAAAAGTGAGAAGATATTGGTCAAAATGTCCCCTGAAAGCTCCCTGACAATGAGCAAACCTACCAGCCAGAAAAAGTAAGGTACTGTCGTCTTTGCCTGGCTCCATTTTGTCTGGAGCAACCAATTTTTATACACACAGAGCATCACAAGAGTTTTGTTTTGAGGGAAGGACTTACAAAGTTGTTGACTTGGTAATTTCTGAGTTAAAGATGTCCAGCAACTTCTGAATGGTAAAGGAGAGGCTCATCCAATTTGATGCAAAATGGATAAAATTATACTGGACGTATTTTGACATTGAGAAGGAGAAAAAGAAAACCCTTCAAACTGCCATTAGTCTAAATGCATCGGTCACATTAGGCTCAAATTGCAAAGCTGAGGTAACTCGTGGGCCACAGTGAAGTTCACTCGATTGTGTCCACCTCACATCATTATTATATTACCTGCATGTTCTGTGTGTACACCTATTTAATTATCTTGTAAATTCAACTTCAGGAGTGAATACATAATTCACTGTGAGTTCAATGTAGCAAAAATCCGTTGGTGTAGGCAATTCTTTCAGCAGGTATCTGATATGACCAATTATCTCCATGTCTGTTATTAAAGTTAGAAATTCAAACCCTCTCTTATGTCAGTAGATCTGTCCACAAAAATATTTTAAATTTACTCAGTATTCCAGACCTTGTGCAGAGACCACAGAGAGGAGTGAAGAAGAAGACACACGTAACTAGGGTTGTTTGAAGCTGAAATGAGAGAGACGTTGCTGCTGACTTTGCTGAGATGTTGGACTGTCTGCAGGGGTGATCTCTAGGTTGCCCGCATTCTCCACCACTTGTTGCAGTCAGCTGCAACCTTCCAGAAGACAGTTGTGCCAGTGGGAAAGAACAGGGGAGGGTCTTTGCATTGGTTTTTCCAGAGATGTTTATTTCTGGCCCACATGCATCCCCGTCTGGGAGCAAAGACAAGCCTCATGGGAAAACTCCAACATAAGCAGAGGATTTTCAGGGGAAAGGGATCATTTGGAATGGCCAATAGGGGAACAGGACTTGGGTACATTAACATTTAAGAGAGACTTTTGTGCCCAGGGCATGCTCCCTCCCCCAGGGTCCCGTCCTCCCAGGGGGAGAGGGGGGCACCACAGGGGGGAGCTCCCATAAGACATCATTCTTTGCCTTCAACATTTTCTTATTTATTATTATTTTGCTCTGCAGTAGAAGGTGGCAACAGATACATTTCTGAAACTGGTGCCTCTTGCAGTTCATCCCTCTGCATTCCCCGAGTGCAGTGCTGACACATGGTGGTGAACGTTACCCTCTGTTACACTTCAGTGGAACTTCTGCCCTTTTCCCCCAGTGCCCAATTTACAGAGGAAAGCAGCAATCGCCTTCCTCCCGAGTGCTCTGAGTGTCATTTCCCTGTTTCTGTGCTTGACAGCTTCCCTGTGAGGAGGCACAAGATATTTCCATCTTCTTTCATGTACTCTTTCCTGCTATTTCATTATCATCTGCTAAATAGCATTGCAGCAAATACTTAAATGCATTGTCTGGGTTAACAACGGCGACGCAGCTGAGAATGTGCTGAGATTGCTGCATATGCAGAGACTGTGTCATTGCTCCAATGTGAGCTCGTCCTCCCCCAGGTTTGTTTCGCTCTCTTTTGTCTATCTTGTCACCATACTTCTAGCTTGGCAGAGAACTTGTGCTTTATTTATTGCATTTCTGAAATACTGGTGCCTTCATGGAGACACTGAGGAGTTCCTTGCTTTCTCTCACCATCAGGACTCGTGTGTTATTGCCTCAGTTCCCCCTCGCCTCAGCACTGAGGCAATTACACACATACAAAAATTAACTGTTCTCCCCAGGTAGAAGGCTTGGATTTATCAAACGAGGAAATTTACTTTAAATCCTGGTGCCTTTTATCACCCCACAAGCACTGGCACAAAGATTACTCACAACAGCCAATTCTCAGCCCTTCCTGGGAGCTGATCTCAGGAGGCAGGAGGAAGGTCTCATCTCCAAAACAATTCACCTTTTTCATGTAGGGTGATAATCCCACTCAGGTCTCCTTTACTTGAAAGTCTTACTTTTCTCCATTTGCTCTCAGTCAGCTTTCATGGCAAGGAATTACTTTTCTCATTATAATCATGAGCTTTTCTTCACAAGATATTGCAGAGCTCAGAGATGACTTTGAGTGTGTCCTTCCCCTGTTCCCCCATCAGTTGGCATGGAGACACAACAGCTGCTACAAATCACAGGAAAGATGCTTAACAGGTACATTTCAGAGAAAAGTTCCCACTGAAGAAACCACTAAATTTGCAATCATAGCCCTTGTTCTTGGGTGGCTGCACCTAAGGGAAAATACATTCTGGAAGTGCACACCTAAGGTGTGAGCAAGCTTGTGTTGAGAAACAAGCTGGGATGGGTGTGAAGCATTTACATTCTGTGCACGAGGTGATTCTTGGCCTTGTGGTCGGAGATGGAGCCCACACAGGTCAGGATCACACGGCTCCAGTGATACCAAGGTGCAGCTGGAGATGCTGCCTCAGCTTTGAACTCCTCTGGCCTTCCATGCCATCATGACTCTCCATCATGACTCAAATACGTGAGAGTTCAGAGCTGAGCTCATCGTGTACAACTGTAATATTCACACTTTCTAGGGCAGCCACACTCTGGAAATCACAAGGTGACAGTGCAATGAATTAATCTGTAATGTCTATTCAGTCCTGCATGCCAGAACCAGAACCAAGCCCCCTCTCCTCCTCCCATCCTGCTTAGGAGTACCTGGAGATGGGCCAAAGTACACTGCCAGTGCTGCCTGCAAGTGCCTTTCTGGATTGCTTTGGATTTCAGGAGGGTATTTTTCCAGATAATTGCCTTATCAGACCACGTAACTTCCTTATCAGACCTTGCATAATTTGTAACAGCCCTGTGTGCACTTCCTTTGAAGATCAGTGTTCCTACATCCCCTGGGGCCCATTTGGAAATTCCCAGTGGCATCTTAGGATGAGAGCCTATCTTCATTATCTTCATTCCTTTTACTAGGTTGTGTTTTGGAGATTTCCCCCCAACACTGGAATCCCACATTTTCAGACTGTCACAATTTCTTGATTTGTGTTAACGACATCGAGCAGGTTTAATAAATCTTTTCCCCAAGCCCATTCCTTTCCCTGGTAGCAGATATTTCTCTAAAAAAAGGTTTATGGACCATTTGGAATTCCAGCCAAAATTTAACAAATCTTCAAAAATTAAACTGAAATTCTCGATGGTTGTGTTTTCAAAAAGAGGCAAGTGACTCCCTTTAAAATTATTAAAACTCATTTAATGGTGGTGTGCTTGTGTTTTGTCCTGGATGCTCCTGTTTTCTGCTTAGAACACACTTTTTGCAGATGAACAGCATTCCCATTAAAATGAGGGTTTCAATGGAAATGCTGACATACTGAAGCAGAAAAGCTGGTGCTTTTGAAATTATGCAGGGTATATCAGGTGGGGTATAATCTTTCATAAAAATTATGTTCTTCTAATTATGTCACTCTCCTTCTGCAGGGCTGAGGTGCTGACAAGTTTAATGTCTTTTGGAGGTGTTACACAGATACCAGGAAGAGTGTTTCCAAGTTCAGTTACCAAGAAACCAGTGAGTATTGAATGAGACAACCCCTCAGTGCAAATGTGAGCATCAATCCTGACCTTCCTCCCACATCCTCAACTGCTTTTATTTTCACTTGGCCAATCAATTTAGTATTTGTGACACCAGCACCTCACACTTAATAAAAGGTGAGATGCTAACAAGGGAAGTGACCATGACCACTCAGGGGACCACTGGCTGACACTGACCTGGACCTAGGTGTCCTGTGCCTGTTGGAAATTCCCTCCTAGTGGGGACTTATTTTTTCCTTTAGGTCACACAATTTAGGATGGTGAAAGTGCCACTATCATAGTTTGACTTTCACTCCTAGTGCTATGTATATACACGCATATTCCTGGTACATTTTAGTCGTAGATAGTGTTGGAGGACAGAGTCAACTCAATAACTCTTTCCGAAAAGGGTTTTTTCTCTCATTCTCCTTTCTTTCCTTCTTCTTAACACCACTACGTCTGGGAAGAGCATCTGATAATTCCACCATTGCTAATGCCGATTCAAAAACTAAAAATGAAAACAGGAAAAATGTGTTCCAAGGTTAGAGAACACAAATATACCCTGCATGTTTGGAGAGAATGTTTGGTGAGCTCTTGGGGAGGTATTTTACTCGTAACTCTTGAGGTTTCCACAATGTCTGTGGGGAAAAGCAGGATTGGTGTTTTCGTGACATTGAAGGCAAATAGGACGACTTTGGTGTGGAAACCCTGATCAAACCAGACAGCTGAATCCATCAGACCCTAATGCCCCACATATCCAAGAGAAGGGAGGTGGTTTCTGGCCTCACTGAACTCAATACCAATGCTAACAAGGTTTTCAGTAAGATAAAACAGACTCAAGGTAGCACAAGTGTTCAGAAAAGCCCTTTAAAGTGCCGGTGTTGAGAGATGAAGGCCGTTGCCCGGCAGGCTGGGGGCTCTGTAACACAGGTGCCTGTGTGTGCACGTGTGTGCACAGCTCACGTTCAGCCAGGGCTGTGGCACAGCTGCAACAAAGGGAAAAAACCATCCCAGCACCATTTCTGCACAAGTTTTTATTTTATAGAAGAATGGCTGCTTTCAGAGCCATTCAAAAGTTTAAAACGTTCGGAACAAGAGCCCAAGTCTCTGTAACTCTTCAGAGAAACTCTTTTAGATATCTGCTATGATCCCCAAAAGTTTTATTTTTAGTAGCGTTACTGTGCTTATGTGAAGTGTATGTTTCAGAGATACTCAAGGTTCTGACCTGTTTTTGTGTTTGTTGCTGATCAATCAGAGCTTGAATAACTTCTGCTACTCTGAAAAAGCTTAACCTGAACTTGTGGGAGTAGCAGGGAGAGGAGGTGAGCTGAGGAGCTCGTTAATGAAGGCCAAGAAAAGACAGGAACTCAGTGTTTGCATGGCCACGCGTTTTTCCCCCATCTGATTGGTCTTCTCCTTTTCTATTCTGTCAGTTTGCATTTCCAGGTAAGGTTATGAGAGAACGAGAAATAATCCTATTAAATAAAACTACTTACTGATATTTATACACAGAACTTCTTAAAAGATTTATTAATATAATTATGATAATTAATAAGCATGTATTTTCCTCTTCCACATCTCCCGCACATTGCATACTAATCCTCACAGCGTTTCAATGGCTTGCTTTAGAAAGCAGCACACAATTGGTACTTCTCAGAAGTTACAGACATTTCCTCACTGCCCCTGGTTACTGCTCCATGTGTGGAAGGAGTGAAAAATTCCTCAAAAATGGAGTTTACGAGGTAACTCATCCCACAGAGTTCGCTTGCTGGGTGAAGCATCAGCCAAGCCTGCTTGCTCCCACCTTGCTCTCCTAAGGGCCAGTTAGGTAAGAGAAATCCTAATGAATGCTTACTTTGTGCTTAGAAGCATATTGTGATTGTGGCTTCCTTGAAGCAAAGGAGGTTCTTCATGCACAGGTGTAAAACTAACCCGACTAGCAGGGGCATCCATGGCTGTGAAATGATGGAGCACCTCTCCTGTGAGAAAAGGATGGGAGAGGTGGGACTGTGCAGCCTGAAGGAGAGGAGCCTCTGGGGTAAAGCCATTGAGGCCTTCCAGTGCCTAACAGGGCTCCAGGAGAGCTGGAGAGCTTTGGACAAGGGCTTGGAGTGACAGGACAAGGGGGAATGGCTTTGAGCTGGAAGAGGCAGTTTTAGATTGGATATTAGGAAAAAATCCTTCCATGTGAGGGTGGGCAGGCCCTGGCACAGGGTGCCCAGAGAAGCTGTGGCTGCCCCTGCATCCCTGGCAGTGCCCAAGGCCAGGCTGGACAGGGCTTGGAGCAACCCGGGACAGTGGGAGGTGTCCCTGCCCATGGCAGGGGTGGCACTGGATGGGCTTTAAGGTCCCTTCCAACCCAAATTATTCAATGATTCTATAATATTTCAAATTGCATAGCTACAGTTATGAGATCAGTATTCCAAGAGTGGCCAAAAATACCTACAAGATTTAGTCAAACACCCAAATCTGTCGCTCTTGCATCTGTATTCCCTGAGCCTCGGCACAGATTTTGCTGCCATTTTCAGATTTCCAGGCTCCAGAGGACACACGGGCAGCGATATCTCGATATTTCCTTACAGACTCTCCAGTTCCAGCTGCAGGGCCTCCTCGGGGAGAGCTGAGTGGTTTGTGCTGTGGCTTCCCAGCACACCCCGAGCGGGAGGAAGTGGGTAATTTCTGCTGGGTGGCAGCATCAAACCACTCCCGTTGTCATCACCCCAATCAGTTATTTTGTTCAGCTCCTTCAGCAGTCCCTTCCCCAGCTGTGCTGTGCCTGAATGGCGCTGTGAGGGTTCAGAGAATTATGAATTCTGTTCAGTTTTGTGAACACTATTTGTAATTGCAATAACCACTGCGGATTAAATCACCTTTTTTTTTTTTCCTGTGCAAAATTGCTACACATTGTGGGGATAGAGTCTGAAAGACTATGACAAAGAAATCCAATTTTATCAGCATGGAATGACTCTTCCCAGCTTGAATAATGGTGCTACTGTCAGCAAGGCTTTTAATTGAAATGGATTTTATACAGAAAACTAAACCAAGCCTGGCCTGGCCTGAGGGATCCAGAGTCCTCCAAGTGCCAGCTCACCCAGTGACTCAGAGAACTAATTTATACCACTTGGCCAAGAAATCTGGGGAGTTTTGCCTGTTAGCCTACAATATATGTGGTAATACTTTGAACCAGGATATGCTGCACACAGGCATTAGAAATAAAATAATATATGTTGTTTTATAGAAAAAATAAATATAGGAGAGGTTGGAGCACTTCTGCTGTGGAGACAGACTGAGTTGGGGCTGTTCAGCTCGGAGAAGAAAAGGTTCCAAGGAAGAAATCCTTCCCTGTGAGGGTGGTGAGGCCCTGGCACAGGGTGCCCACAGAAGCTGTGGCTGCCCCTGGATCCCTGGGAGTGCCCAAGGCCAGGTTGGACGGGGCTTGGAGCCACCTGGGCTGTGGAAGGTGTCCCTGCCCATGGCAGGGGGTGGGATCAGGATGGGCTTTAAGGTCCCTTCACACCCAAACTTGTCTGTGATTGTACGATTCTATGACTCCATATTCCAACATGATAATACAAAAAATGGTGTCAATGACTGTGAGCAGCCTTTATGGGCTCCTGGGACTGTGAAAACAGAGATTTTGCAGTAATGGGCACCTTTTAAGAGCACCATCCTGGTTATGAGGAGCAGTATAGCTGCACTGCATGAATTACTCCACATCAAGGAAGCCAAAGTGCTGCCTGTCAGCTGAGGCCCTGGAGTACAAAAAGACCAGAAATGTGGCTATCTTCCATTTACAAAGGTGTTTATTTACACAGTGTACTGCTGTTCAGAGCTGTCTGAACCAGGCTATCCTACCAGAATCCCTTCCACCTCACATTCAATCATGTTTCATCCCAGTAAGCCAAGTCAATAAATGGAGAAGGATCACACACGTGGCAGTGCAGCTCTGTGCATGTCTTTACTTTCAACATCCTGCTACATTTATTAAAGGGTGTGATGCCAGCGATAGAATACTTTCAGTCACTAATTACTAGTTCCAAGATGCAGTCAGGCTGTGACTTTTTTTTTTCTGCTGAGTTCAGTGCGTTTTGGATTCCATCCCACATCAGCAATTTGGGTCTCTTAGTATGAAAATTAAATGCCTTCCAAAACCAGTGTTAAAGCTAAGAGAACTTAATAGCTGTCAAAGCTGTATACACAGACACAAATTGGCTAAAGCACAGGTAGAAGGATGGCCACCATCTGGACAGCATTCACGTGGTATCTACATGTTTCTCACGTTAGAGATTTGGCATTTCATTACCTTCTGAGTTTACTGCCAGGCACAAGGCACCTGAGCAGAACTCAGACCTGGAGCTTTTCAAAAGTCCAGACCTCCTTTCTGTGGCCTCGAGTTCAATAGCTTTTGTTTGTTGAAAAATTGTTAAAAGCAGCTCTTGTGAGACTGGGGTTGCTGTTTGTGCATCCAGGTGCAGGGCCCCACAGGGACATCAGCCAAAGCTCGAGGTTTGTCAGTGCAGTTCATGCCTGTTGGTCTGACAGCCTAAGAAGAGACCAATATTCCAGTGTCCCTAGCTTGCTGGGGAAAATTCAAGGCAAAATCTGCCATGGTGGTGGAGTATTCCCAATGCTCACCCACGTACCAGGCATTTGTGAAGTTACTGGTTACAAGCTCACTGCAGAACCTCCCGTGACTGGTGTGAAGGGCGTGTTGGGGACATTTTAACACCAAGGAAGACTGATGTGTATCCCTGGCAGCGTGCACCAAGGTGAAGGTCCCTGGGATGCCTCCACATGCAGGATGGAGGTGATTGCATGAAACCCCTGGCTCAGCACTTGTCCTTGATGGGATGATCAGCATACACAGGTTTCTGTGGGGTCAAAGGAGCAGCATCTATAGATTGCTGGGATGACAGGGAACGTTTTGCAAGCTGATGGCTCAGCCCCTGCTGCTGAGAGGTAGCAAGCCACAAGGCACAGCGAGCTCATTAATCCAGCACTGTCCTTGTGGGAATTCAGCGACAAGAAGCCCAAAGGCTTGTTGTCTTTCTGGGTTCATCTTGAAGGTTACATACGTGGTTTTCAAATTATTGATTGTACAGCGTCTGTGAAGTGGCAAATTGTACGTTTGAGCCTTTTTGATCAGGTGTTTGGTCACGCTGAGGTCATTGACTCTTCGGCATTGATGTGACAGAGTTTGGGGAGCCGTGTGTCCAGTTTCTTCTGCTGTGCCAAAGTGTGTGGCTTTTGTAGAACCCCTGGAGTATCACATTTAGCTGCACTAAAAATGTACTTGGTTGTTATTGCCACATCAGCCAGGATATATAGCACACGTGGAGGGCTTTTTCCATCTTTAAATCAGTTTGTCACGTATATGATGGCAATTACATATAATACGATCAGTATTTTACTGGATGCACGAATTTTTGGTTACTTTTGGGTTATATCCTTAGGAGACATGTTTTTCCCAGCCTCCTGCTGTAGCACTTTGTTCTGAGGTTTCGTACAGCACAAGGATGTAACAAGGATGAAAATCAAACTGGACTTATCAAAACATTTTCTGGTAAGTTTATTATCAAATTAGACTCATTGAATATTTTTTTGTGTCACGCTATGCAATAAAGGTTAAAAGATACCAAAATTTAATAATAATTCTATTTTTCAATTTTTTTTTCTAGTTTTAAGGCTCTTTTAACTTGAGATTTTCAAAGAGTCTCTAGAATTGGGCACACAGGTAAAGGACTGAGCCCTGACCTGAGAAGGGAACACAGCCTGGGAAACCACCAGGAATGACATGAAAAATTGCTGGATGTAACAAAGAGCACAGTGATAATAAAAAGAGATTACAGACAATGCTGTTAGGAATGGCCAGATTTTCAGGAGTTTAATGGAATGTATGCGAGAGAAAGGCACTTTTTAGAAAGATTTGGAAGGGAGCACTGGGAACTTTTTGTGGAGACAGTCTGAAAGGCCAGGAGCACCCAGGGAACTGTGTCAGCAGCACCAGGATTATCCTGGAAATTCTGTCAAACATTCTAAATTTCTGTGCTGATCTAGGAAAAATGACTTCTGCGGGGAAAAAGAAACCAGGGACAAGTGATTTATTTAGAAGGAGCCCAGGACAGAGGAGGAGAGAATACATAACTGGGGTAGAACCAGTGTGGGGAACTGGTGGGAAGGGGCTAAAAAATGAGTCTGGGAGGTTTTGTGCCCCATTGTGCAAGTGCTTCTGCACCCCTGGCATAGGTGCTGAGCCAGCAGGGTGGCCACCGAGGGGGAAGGGGACCTCCCCTGCACCCTGAGGCCCAGTGCTCCTACAGAATTCCAGCAGACTGAGATTTCATTGAAAAAGCCTCAATACTTTCCTTAAGAAACCACTTGCATCCTTCACAGTGTTAATGACAGCATGGGAAAATGGCACCTCCTGATATTTTTCTGGGGATTTTTCACAAAGGAGCTAAAACCATATGTTTTATCGTGTTTAGAAAAGATCATCATTTATCTCTGCTTTTTAGAGTGAAACACTGAAATCCCTGTGTAACCCATGCAGGCTGCATATAAAGTCACTTTTCTTCTGATTACCGCTCTGTTTCCCTGGGTGCATGAATAATTATTCTTCAGTCTTTTTACAAGCTTTATAGGAACTTAGTCATACAGATAATTGCTCAGTCACCTGTGTGCAAGGTGCAACAGGTTTTATAATCTGAAAAAAAAACTAGGGAGACTAAAAGCAAGGATCAAACAAATATAGCTTTAAAAGAGCTTTTTATTTTGGGGGTTTTTTTGCTGTTTGAGTAGTAGGGACTTTATCTTCTATATGTCTAATGAATAGGACATGTAAGCTTTGATTGATCTGTGTTTACCGTAGCGACAGTACCAAATATTTCTACAAATGCATTACTTTATCCTTGTTTTTAAAGAGGAACAACCCGCCACACCCTTGTAAGTCTGGTATTAAAGGATGATTTAAATAACATTATTTCACTGCCTCTTCATATGTATAACCCCACAGGGTTCCCCCTTCATTTGCTCAATTTTTCCTTGAATTTTTAGATATTTTCTATTACGAGATTATTTTTATTTTGTATAAAAATTCAGGATAAACTCCTAAAATCTGTTTTCTGATTTGCTCTCTTGAATATGTTTTTTACTGCAGGGGCTTATTTTTATTCTCCAGATCCAGCAGTCGCAATGTTACTATTTATCACTTTGGCTGCACTTTCCTCCCAAGCACTCATTCCTTTCTGTAGATGTTATTTCACTTTTTGCTGAGGGACAGGAGCATATTTCTGTCTGTTTGTGTCAGATTAAAGCTCCCTCGATCAGCTGTAGAAGGGTACCAGGAAATTAGGGGTGTACATTTATTACTTGTTTATTTATTACCGTTGTTTATCCCTTGCATTACCAATATTGATCCCGAATGTATCCGGACAGTCAACTGTTTAGCATTAATAAACTTTTTCCATTTCAAATTGATTTAAATCTCATGAAACCACCTTTGATTTACAAGAGGTATCTGTGCCTCTGGTGCACCAGGTGCTCTGAAGCTCGTGGTGTTGGTTCATGGTGTAAAAAAAAAAAAATCAGTACAACAGCTAGTGGAGGATCTTTTCTTCCTTTCCTCATCCGAGCAATTCTTTAATTCTTAATGCTGTAGATTTTTTTCTCCTGTTGGAAGACTGTAGTGCTTCTTATGGTGGACTGGGCATGGATTTTTGTCAAAGCTTAGCATTTAGTTTTACTAGAGGAGAGTTGAAGCAGGTCCTCCTCAACTTTTGTCTTTTCTTTGTGTCCTTGAATCCCATTTTGGATGAGCCCCACCCTTCTCCTAGCATTGGAGGAAGTGTACCATGCTATCAAATTTAGCTCAGAAGATAGAACCAATACCACTTCAGGAATTTATTTATGATGTTGATGTTATTCAGTGTTTTTCCACCCCCAAAAGCCTTTTCTTTGCTTTACTTCGTAACCTCACAATGCAGAAAAGGGATTCATTAACCCCTGTTCAAGCAGTGCATAAACCAGCAGCTACAGCTCCACTTCACTCACCACATTCATTTTTACTACTGTCATTTCAAAATGTCAGAAGCCAGAGACCTAAACAGTCTGAGGACTAAATGAGCAATTCGAGGTACAAAGAAATGTTTCCAGACTACTGGACAACTCCCAGCACCTGCACTTCGTACTTCCCAGGGCGTGACCTTGACAGATCAGATCAGCTTCTTCTCAAACAGAGAAAAACAAGGGCAGGCAGAAAGGGGTGGAGAGTGAAATTGCATCTTTACTTTTGTGAAAGCATTATTTCCATTCTTTTTAGCCAGCTGAATGGAGGATGGCACAATGAAGGGTCCGTGACAGCAAGGAAACGCAAAGCAATCTGCAGGTCACACTGGATGCGTTTCAAGACAACTTTCTAGCAACGCTTATGCATAATTAAAGGCAGTGGAAATAATTTGCTCCGTTTGTGGGCTGGGTTTTTGAGGGGGCAGTTGAAAATGCTGCACTTCCATGATGCCCAAAATGCAGCGTGGAAGGGGGTTTGTGTCCATCAGCCGCAGAGCAGCCCCGTGAGGCAGGAGCAGGCCCAGCTCCAGGGCACCCTTCGCCTTTGGATCTCTGACTGCAGCGAGTGCCAGCTGTGCCTGTGTGAACACTGCTGATTTAAGAGACTCTGGTGTCATAACTCCTGTCCCTGGGATTACACTGGGAAGGAGAATAAGCACAACAAGAAAGACAGGAGTGTTAAGCAGCTGCATAATTCCACGGCCGTGGAAACTGCTGTGGCTGCCATTTTTGAGCGCATGAAAAGGAGGGAAGAATCTTACAGCAGGATCAAACGAAAGCCTGCATGAATAAGAACGCACAGGCAGAAAATTTATCCCACAAGCAAGAAATAAGATCAGAAATTTATAACTCCACACACAAATAAATACGAAGGAGAAACTCATAACTCTTGGAGGAGTAGAACGTATTGCGAGCTAGGAGAGCATCACTGAGCCTCGCACCTGGACTAAAAGCTGCTCACAACACCTTTACATGAGCTCACATATTCTATCTCCTCACCTAAATTGCCTGTCTTGTGCATCTCAGATGCAAACTGAAGGCCCAAGCTGACCATTTGGGGCACCAAGCCAAGACTGAATCCAAGTACAGCTACCAAGGGCAGTTCAGCTTCTTTCTAGGCTTCCAGATTGCCTTGCTTTAAGCTGAAGGATGGTAACTCTTACATTTCCTGGAGGGAAAAGGCCAACAACTGTGGTTGCTCGAGAATTTTCAAGAGCCGGAAGGAAAGGAGCTGTTGGAGGGGTGTTTTTTTTGGATGGTGGAGTTTTTTTGACAGAGAGAAAAGAAAAAAGGAATGGAACAGACCACACACAAGAATTAATCAGAGTTTTTTTGAGCAAAACTGTAAAATATTCTCAGAAAATGGTCTCAGAGTTCTTGTCTCTGGTTTTCACTTTCCTGCTCTATTTTAACCAGCAATAAACTAAATTAATTTTCCTTATTTAGCCTGCTAGTTGGTACGTAGTCTCCCTGTGTGTATCTCAACCCATGAGCTTTTTCATCTCATTCTCACATCCTGTTGCGGAGGGGGACTGTGAGAGTGGCCAGCAAAGGTCCAACAACCACAACACTAAAAAATCCCCAAATTTACAATGAGAATTTAACATGGAGTGTTTAAGAAAGCCACAAATTTCCTGGCTTTCCTAACCCTTCCTGCTTTGTTTAATATACCACTTTCTCACCTTGAAACAGTTTTAGTTCCCCTAATTCCTGTTTTCTTGTATTGTATTTTAGCAGCCTGTGTCAAGCTGCCTGGTTCTCAGGCACCATCACCACACAACATCCCTGCTGTGCTCAACTTTTTATTGGCACCTTGTTGTCATTTATCCTTTGTGTCTTTTCCCGTGTGCAGGCTGCTACAGTTTTAAATTCACATTTTGCTCATCTTTGGTACTTGCCGTGATGTCATGGATTAAAATATGTAATAATAAAAATAGCAATGCATAATAAACAATAATAATTTGATTTTATAGAGAAAGTTATTTTTAAATTCAAATTTTATAAAGAGTGTATTAGCTAAGCACGTTATAATTTCTAAAAGTGTGATTTTCTAATTGTGAAATACACACAACACAGCAGGCATTATAAAATATGACCACAGCACGCACCACTCACAGGAAAAAACCAAACTATGTAAGCTTCTAAAAAAATCTTACTGCTTAAAAGAATAAGACGTTTGCATTCTACTACATGATTCTGCTGCTCAGTACAAGGGACTGCTCTGTTCCCGTGAACTGCTACTTGAAATAATAATATTTTACAGGCTGCTTTTGTGAGGAGGTTTGTAAAAACAACAATACCTACTGGTGATTGAGTAAACATGAGGAGCTCCTAGGAAATAAGGGCAGTATTTTCAGCTGGAAGTTATTAGAAAGGTGCATTAGAGGGTAAAAAAGAGAAGTATTATAGCCATGGAAGTGTCGCTAAATAACCACTTTTTATTGTGTTCTGTGAGCTATTAGCCCTCAGAAAGTTCAGCACAATAACATCTACAGAGAACACAGTAAGGAAAATACAGCAGTAAAGAAACCCTTTTGTGTATACATCACCTCTGCAAATACCAGCCAAGAAGCCACAAGGTCTGAAGACAAGCTTTGTAATTTCTCACTGCTTAAGCTGTAAATAATTGCTTTCTGTATGCTGAAATGTTTACTACAGGCATTAAATGTCAGCATCTCCACTGACCTTGTATCCTCTCTGTCAGGGCTGCACAGAGTTTTGCTGCAGGGGAAAATAGGGCAACAAACAGAAAATCTGATCTGGAGCATTTTTTTAAAAGCTTTTTTTCCCTACAAGGTCCAATTTATCAATTTTTTAGTCAATCACATATGTGGACATGCAATCAAAGTATAAAGATACAGTTTAGTGACCCTGATGCTGTACTTGATCATGGCACACACACAAAAAATTGAGCAGAGCACTTTAGCAAGTGCAACTGCTCATTAAATTGATAGTTCCTATCATTTTCAAGGCACAAGCTGCACAAAATTTATCTCAATCACTAAAGCAGCCCAGAAAGCATCAAACTCGACTGCCCCAGGGAAAGGCAAATTCAGGCTCAGCCTTGATTTTAAGTTTCAAGTTCAGAATTCTCCAGCTCATACATGGGCTACAGGGAATTTCAGGAAGAGGCGACTCTGGGAACAGGAAATTCTTGGAAAGCAGAAGCTCCTGAAAATGAATAAACTTATGGCTATGAATGCCTTTCTCCTTTCTCTCCATCACTATGGACAAAAGCTAGAAAACCCAAGCACTAGCAGCTAGATAGAAATAAATAATTCTTTATTGTCATAACCTTTTGATTTCAGGGTTGGAGCAAATCTGGTATCTAAGTCTATCCTTGCTTCTTTCTGCTCCACAAAAATGAGCCATCTAACACTTCCATGGCATTTGTGCTTCACCCAAGCACTTATCAGAACGGCCTCTGCTGGTCTCTCTTTCTCCAAGTGACAATGAAGGAACAAAGCCTTACAAAGAAGTGTGGGTGCCATCTGCTCTTCACGAGTGGCACCACGGCAGCTTTAATTTTAGTTGGGCTTTGAGTAAGTGTTGCCAGTTGCTGGCAGAGTACTGTTAATGGTTTATAAAATATTCTTTTAATCGATGAAATGCACCCAGAGGCCTCTTAGGGAAAATAAGCCAGGGTGTATTTATATGCAAGTAAGCCTAAAATGGATACTACTGAAAAGCAGAACGTCAGCCAAAATATCCCAGTCACTTATAGCAAAGCACTTTTCAATCACTTTACTGACTCTAAACTTCCTCCCTTGAGTAGAATAAGGGACTCCATAAATGACATTATTTTTATTTTTATTCTGTGTGCTGAGGTTGACATGATTGCTCCCTAGGTCAGCTACATCCTCATAGACAATCACGTTTAAGCATTTTCAAGTATTAATTCCTCCAAAGGATCATAGCCAAGCCAAGATAGATTATTTTCATGAATAATTTTTGTGAACTATGATATCAAATGCTTTACTAAGTTCAGATATTAATCTAATGCATTCTACTGTTCTCCCCAGGATATGGAAATTAGAGTCAGTGGTTCCGAAAATTCCTCAGCAAGGCTGGAGGTCCTTGTGGCTGAAGCTATGAAATATAATATCTTTTGCTTTGAGAATGGATGGATCAATGAATAAAAATGAGATAAGTATCCCTCATCTTTTCAAAGCTCCTGGAGGGATGTGGAGCCTTATTACAGTGCATGTGAATGAATTTGCTTGCACACACTCAGCTTAGGCAGATCTGCATCAAAGGCACAATGTGAATGAGATACGTGTTGGATTTGAACATCCCATAAATCATTGGGGATGATTGCTGAGGCCATTTCCTTTGCGCAGTACCTTCCAAAATGTAACTGTGGGGACCAACTCAGTGGAAAGTCCCCGGGTTTAGAAGAAAATCAGCTGTGAAACAGCCCCATTCTTATGCCAAGCAAGGCCAGGTTATGGCTGAGATTTTCATCTAAGTGTGCAGAAGTGGAAGGGCTTTTTTTTAAGCTCCGTGTTGTCTGAGGAGTAAAGTTGGGTTCTCTCTTCAGAAACTGTCAAACGTTAGTTTCCCCAAAATACAGAACAGTTTGTTCCTCACATGCTGCGTGAGTGTCATACATGGCTTGCTGGAGTCACATGTAATGCTAAAAATATGGAATTTATAACCAACCCATTCAAGCATGTCCAAAGAAATACTCCTTATGAATAGCCCTGCTGCTAATTTTGCAATAAATTATCTTGCTCAGAATTTTAAAGTTCTGGGGAAACAAATAAGGGTTTGGTTTTTGGGAGTTTTTTAATAATATTGTAGAGTTTAAAATTGCATCACTAAAAGTTGTTCTACATATGAAACTCTCTTGCTTTATTTGCAGGAAGTTTTTCCTCCCTTTTGAACTTCAGTTTAGATATAACTCTGCACAATCAACGGGGGCTCATTTCCCACTTTTCCAATACTATCTCAAACAGGTTTCTCTCCATGTATTAAAAAAATAGGTTCCAGTTTCTCTTCCTAATGAAGATCAGCTTGTGCCCTGCCCCCCTCCTGCCAGGAACATTTTCATGAATATGACCCCAAATCTTCTGTTATGAGAAACGGAGGCAGAAGCAAAGTTCAAAGAAAGCCACAATCTAAGACGAGCCACTGGAGATGAAGGCTGTGATGACAAGCCCCAAAGCAGATGAAAGTTAGAAAGAAGGACAATAGAAGAAGAGGTAGAAAATTCTTGTACTGAGAAATAAAATAAGCTGAGATGTGGGCAGGGAGGAGGGAAGGCAGTGGAAGTAGAAATGAGTAAGTGTCATAGAATCCCAGAAGGGTTTGGGGTGGGAGGGACATTAAAGCCCACCCAGTCCCACCCCTGCCATGGGCAGGGACACCTTCCACTAGCCCAGGGTGCTCCAAGCCCTGTCCAGCCTGGCCTTGGGCACTGCCAGGGATCCAGGGGCAGCCACAGCTGCTCTGGGCACCCTGTGCCAGGCCCTGCCCACCCTCCCAGGGAACAATTCCTTCCTAATATCTAAATTAAACCTGCTTTCTCTCAGTTACTAGAGAGAAAAAAATAAAAAGGACAAAATCCATAGCAGAATCTTTTCACTCCTCTCTTATCATGTTAAATTAAAAGGACTGTTGGGGAATTTTCACGGTACCCCTTGAGGTAAAAAGAGCATATGTTTGTGCTTAAATATTAACAAAAAGAAAACCAAAGACATGATTTAACAAACAACGCACTGGGCAGAGTCCCACTGCCTTACGCAGTTCTACAAGGAGTCCCCAAAGCCATGTCACCAGCCAATTCCCCACAGACTATGCTGAACAGTTACAATTCTAATTTTCCTTCACTGTAAAATAGTGACAATTTGTATATTCCGCAGTATAGTCTAACCCTGTCTCATTTGTGTGCACCTGGGAATTTCCTAAGAAGCAAGCAGAACTTCCCCTTGCTCAAAAAACCTGAAAATCTCAGGCAGAATTCTTCAGCAGCTGAAAATTAAAGTGCTAATACTCCCTTGTATGCATATTTCTGATGGTATTTCCACAGTGTTTGCATTCCGTAAGCACTTTTAGCGCTGATGTAACACCTTCATTTCACAGATGAACAGAACCAGCTCTGGCCAGTTATTCAAGATCAAGCTGAAAGTAAATTATCTCGGACAACAAGGGAATACTGTGAAAGTCCTGTGCAAGTGTGACTGGAATAAAACATGGCAACACAGCAGTGAGGAGAAGAAAGCTGTTCTTGGTTCAGCCGCCTGGACAAAGCTTTGAACTTATGGAATTCTCCCTTTGGAGAAACGCTGTCTGCTTGTATCCTAAACTGTGGACTCGTATCTCTGTACTCTTAGGCACCTGGTAATCAATTTTATATGGGGTAAAACACTTTTGTCCTGTCCAAAGCATCAGCTCAGTCCGTGTTCATGACATTTGCATTTTGAAAACGCACGCTCAGTTATGCTGCGCTTTGCAGGAGGGAAGAAATATTTTATGGTGGCAGTAAAAATACACGTTTAATTTTTGACTGTTTGAAGAAACAACTGTGTCATTACCATATTTCATAGAATCATTAAGGCCGGAAAAGACCTCCAAGATGATCAAGTCCAACCTTCATCTGGACCCCACCATGCCCATTAAACCATATCATGAAGATTCCTTTCAATGTGGTTGTGGTCCTGTATCAAAAAGTAACCACACGGATTTACAACAACTACGATGAAATAGTTTATCTTATCTTTTGGAAGCCTACAATTCTGATCTGGGTGTTTCCTGTAGAAAAATGTTTACAGTGAGAACATTTCTATACACCAGACTTTTTCCATAAACATTCCCAAGGAAGTTCTGCTTGTCTGTGTAAGTGAAAACAGCTTTTCAACTCAACTAGGTCAAGCCTCTAACAAATAAACTGATAATTATGATGTGCATTCCATCACTTGTAAATAATGAAAAAGTGTTTTGGACTGGGGGAGGGGGGGGTGTGCATTGACAGAAATCCATAGTAGGGAGAATTAAACCAAACTGAAGCTTTCTGTCTCTTTCAATGAATCACTCTAATAAAATAAACCACAATATTCAGGATCAGCTTCTTTTCTATTCTGTTTCAATTCCCTTCTACCACTTCTGGCAGGAGAAGAAAAGTCAGCTGTGAAAGAATTTAGTTAAGAAGAATAAACTGGCGAGAAGCCACTGCTTGGAGCCCCTCAGCTGAGCGCAGCCCTGGGCTTGCGTGTGCTGGAAAAGGAGCTGTGGGGGACACCGTGGGGTCTGACCCTGCTCCAGACCCACCCCTGGGCTCAGCTGCACCTTCCACCTGCCTGCCATATTTCTGTGCTGTGCCCACAGGTGTAGGAATGCCCAGCCTTACAGATTTCTCTTTGGACCGCAAGGGAATGCTCAATAACATAATTTCTCAGGAATACAGATCATACTTTAGCCAGCTTTAATCCTCAATTGCATTTTCCCCTATTCTTGTGACCAGCCTTTATTGTGGATGCAAGATCTCAGCACATGAATTGATTTTTTACAAAAGTAACCTTCAGCTGCAAGAAGTGAGCTGTGTGTTTTTGGAGACAGACCAAATACTGGAATAGAGGTGCCCAGGTCAAGAAAACGACGTGATAAATGCTAATGACTCACTGTAGGAATTCAAGGATGACAAAATACAGAGAAAAAGAGGTTGTTGCTGTGTGGGTCATCTCCCTGCCTATCACAGAGCACGAAAACCCATAATCCTTCCTTTCTGATTCAAAGTTGTGCAAACATTTGCCTTAGCTGGAGCAGTCAATATTGGGAGCACTTTGTTAGACATCTGTTTGAAAAAGGGCCAAAACTGTAAGGCGTTTATTCATCAGGAGACGTGACAGCACTTCTGACACCTTGTGATAGTCTTTAATTGCTGCACAGCTAATATTCAATCAGTGTAGCAGCAGCAGCAAACTTGGGCACTGAAATGTCCTTTCAAAGAAAACTTGTTCTAAATGTGTGCTTTCACCACCCTTCAGTCTCTGTGAATAATGGGACTTAAGTAATTAATTGTGTGTCCCCCTTTTCATGCAGGCAGGAATTTGCTTTTTAGCTGGCAATTTACAGAAAAGTATTAGATTCATTTTTCTTTATTTCAATAGCCTTGCATCAGCTTTCAAAATCTATGATGTTTCAGGAAATACTGTGAAGGAAATATTAATACAAGAGGCAAAATTTTCAAATTATTTGCCTTTGTACAGCCTTCCATACAGTTGGTTCCTGTCAGGGATCTTATCTCTTCTGCCAGAGTTCCTCTCCTCTTTTCCCTCTCTTTTGAGCAAGTGAAGGGCAATATTTAGCCCCCTACTTGAAAAAACAAAGCTTTAGAATAACTTTTGTTCAGCCCAGTTTTTGGGACTCAGTGACCCAATATGACAATCACATTGGTGGCACTTTGTGTTGAAGTTCTGTTACAGGGTGGAAGGAGAATCTGAGTGAAAAAGTGACAGAAATCAAAGTGATGAAATTCCAAAGTCGTCAATTCTATCAAAGAGTTCCTGCCAATCCGAATTTCAAATATCAATAAAAAGCAAAAAAAGTGACTTATCTGTGTTTCCTCACCTGCCTTGAGAACCAGGCCTTCTACATTCCTTGCTGCCGTACAAGATGGAGTTATTTTCTCTTTCTGTTTTGGTTTTATTTTTAGCCAGTTTTAGCAATAAACAATTTCATGTGTATTAATTATAATAGCATCAGTCAGTCATTACCTATCCTTTTGTAAGTCCTTCCCAGTGGTACCCCATTTGCCAAAGTAATACAAGGCTGTCTGCATTAAAGAATGAGAGATGCTGCAGTAATGGGCACACTTTTTATTTCTATCATAAATAGAACTTGGCTTAAAATTATTCAGAGGTCCAGCCAGTCATTCCTTAAGACTGCTTAAGTTGGGGTAGTAGCAGTAGCTGCAGAGAGAATGTGAGAGGGCACAAAGAGAACTTTGGGGACTAATTCTTCATTTTTGTACCCCCTTCACAAGGCAAAGAGATAAAAACAAGACTAGAAGCTGTTAAGGTAACTTCAAGTGTCAGTGAACACGGACCCAGTCCGAAATGTGACTCCTCTGCTGATGTGAGAACAACCTGTTTTCCAGGATATCTGATCGTTTGGTTTCTGCATGGAACAGTGTCAGGATTCACAACTAGGAAGCTCAGAACTTTTACAATGTGCTTTTCCCTTTCTTTAAAAGAAAAAAAAAAAAAGGAAGACAGCTGCATTCAGACAAGTAATTCTCTGAAGACATATGACATCTTTAGAGTTTTACCTTCAAGGTCTTAACAACCTTTTGATTCTGAGATCATACTGTGTATAGAAGGTTAATTCAGTGACACCAGAACAAGAATGGAAAGTGGCAAACTCAGAAATACACTTGAGATAAGACTTGACATGCTTTAATGGAGAAAGATATGCTATTCTTGAAAACCCTGTTGCTTGAACAGGATTTTCTTTTTCTTTTCAGAAGAATTTGTTGTTAAAGTCTCACCTTCAGAACTTGAACATGAATACAAAATAGCCACATCTATATAAACACCTGAACTAATATTTCTCCCTCTTGATAAAGTACTAGTACCTGAGATGCTGAATAACAAAACAAAATATAAAATTATTTGTTAAATATCACTCTCTAAAGTCATGAAAACTGTAAAGAAATGAGCAAAAACCTAAAGAGTCTACAAAATTAATGAGGTGGTAAGTTGGAAAAATCACAGTGGCTACTCTTTAGAAGCAGAGCAAGATGAATTTTTTGGATTTCAAGGAACATCTATTTCCAAGATGGTGAGCTCACGAAACTGAACATCATGGATGTTCAGCTGTTGATACAGGAGCACGAGCCAAAGACGTGGAGAGGTCCTAAACAAAACCTTCCATAGTTCTCACAATCAGTGAGTTTAAACTGATAGATGCCAACCCTGAAGCACACAAACTGGGCTGAATTACCTGTAAAAATGCATGTGATCATATTGCTGTCTTTGGAACTAACTCTGAGTCAGTGGAGCAGCCTCACCAGTAATCGAGCATAAAATTATTCCAGTAATTGGGTTCTGAGCTTGCAGCAGTGTAAATCTTTACTGGATTGCCACCAGATGAGTCTGTGTCTGAGCAGAGTCACAAAATCTACTACAAAGTCATTCAGTAACAAGCACAATCAAAAACTGAGGAAAGCCTTTAACTTTTAGTTAATCTTTTCCTCAAGCTTTCAGGCAACTTTTCTTTAGCAAAGAAGCCAAGAAAGGATTATTTCATGAAAATAATCCTTGTCCATCCCATCAGTTACATTTTTTTCCTTATTAGAATGAATGAAATCTGCTACCTCCAATTCAACGCCATTTGGACAATTTTCAATCTTGAAACGTCCTTCTGGCACAAAAAATGATAAATCCTGATGGTACCAACATATTGATGTAACCAACCTTGTGACATCAGCAGCAGCTTTCAAGATCTGTCCAATTTTACGTGTTTCCTGAGTTACAGCTGGGTCAGTCATTAATCAGGAACTCATTGCCAGTGATTTTCCAAGGCCTCATTAGGCACTTCAGACACACCAGCAACACCCGTCAGCCCCCACGGCAAGAGAACAGACTTGGTTGGACCAAAAAGCATAACACAATCAAGTATTCATGATCCCAGTCTCAATTTGAAGCCCAGTTCTGCTGGAATCAGGTGCATGGCTAAAAAATAGGACAAAACTGTCTAGGAGGCCATTTATCAGCATCGTCTCGCTGAAGAGCTCCTCTCATCTACTTTTCTCCCACAAGTAAAATTTGTGAAGAGATGTGATGGTTTTGGCCAAATTTAGGGGAAACGTCCAAGGGGAACGTCTCCTAAAAAGGAGATGCCACCCCCCATCCCTTATCAGGTTCGGGAAAAAAGAAAATTCTCCTCACAGAAAGGTGAAAGAGAAAATGAAACTATTCATTTAACAAACAGTGAGGTTAGGAGTAATAACAAAAAAAAAAAAACCAAAACAAAAACAAAAAAACCCAACCTCCTACTGAGGGGAGAGAACCTGAAAGATTTGGAAGTCCTTCTGTGGGTGCAGTTTCCCTTTCTCTCCTGTGAAGCTGGATCTGAGCTGGCCGGCACGGGCTGCGAGGGCCCCAAAGACAGTGGAGCTCAGTGGGTCTCTGATACTTCTGATATTTCTGGTGACAGGATTCTGTAACTTAGCAAGCTGGGCTTCTTGCAGGATTGCAGGATAGCCTTCCCAGTAGTTCTCTCAGCTCACCCTTTCTGGGCTTTTCTCCTCTCTCCTATGTGTTATCCCACCGAGGGTCAGCTGGCCTCTGACCCTCAGTGGAAACACCTGATTTGACACAGCTGGAACTCATCCAGGTCAAGTGGGGGCTGAATAATGTGGGATACAGCACAAATCACTCCATGACAAGAGATTACGAAAACCTCAGTGCGAATCACTTCTGAGAACAAGCAGACTCCAGATAATTCAGCAGAGTATTCCAGCACTGTTTCTTTCCCCATCAAGGGGATGGCAATGGCAATCAAAACTAAGCATAGTGCACCAGGTGGCCCCAGCAGGTTCGGCAGTGTGAGACCATAGCTACAGCTGAGCAGCCCCAAGGACCTGCTGCCCTGCACTAAAGCCGTGCCATCAGGGGCTAAGTTAAACCCTGCGAGACGACAGTGGTCCACTACACTCAAAAGCCAATCCTAAAATGCTGAGGAATGCACCTAAAAGCAAATGTTTCCTTTCCAGAGAAAAAACAACTCCAAGCGAATGTAATTTGAGCAAGTCTGGAATCCATGTAGCTTCTAGGAAGCTTGCTCTTGGAAAACAAATGGTGTCCAGTCTATACCCTATTTACTTTTTATGTGTTGTCAATAACTTCAGCTTGCTTTTAATCCAAACCAGGAAAGTTTTCCCACATAAATCCATGTATTGATCTTCTTCACTTCCCCTGAAGCCTTATGAAACCATGAGCCCACTCAATATATGTCTGTTTAACACAGAAACAGATCCTGCTCTGTACTATATATTTTTGAATTAGATGGTCTTCATAAGGGATCCAACCAGATGTTTCAAAGAGAAAGGACAAGTTTTCCGTAGCTCTTTCATGACTGTAAAAGACGTGTGTCTCTCTGTACTGAGTTTGGCTGGGATGGGGTTAACTGTCTTCATTATAGCTGGCATGGGGCTGTGTTTGGATATGTGATAAGAACAGTGTTGATATCACAGGCTTAAGTTTTTGTAGAAAACTGGTAGACACTTCCTGATGCTTTTTTTCACTGCCAATCAAATATATAACACTTAGACTACTTGTCTCAGTCGAATTTTGATTTAAATAACAGATGTATTTGTAGGTGGGAGAAACACCTATGAAATGTATAATTATTTGTTACGAACTTGGGTATCAGAATCTAGCTCTTAGCAGAAATTTCTGGGATGGTACACAGAAAAAAGAAGAATTATGGGTGTGTGCTGCTGATGGGAAGTAGAGAATAAAATCTTGCTGTTTCATTGCTCGCATGCACACAACCTTTGGCTTTTCTTTGAGTAAATGGACTTGTCCTGACCTGTGAGGGTTTTCCTTAACTTTCCCAGGGAACGAAGTAAAACTGATGGACATGCAATTTCCTCAATCCTCCTTTAAGTCCTTCTTGTAGATAGGGGTGACATTAACTTTCTTCCAGTCTTCTGGGACACCCCCAACCTCCACAACTCCTCCAAGATTATGGGGAGCAGCCTCACAATTACATCAGCCAACTCTTAACATCCTCAGGATTTATAAGGGTCAAGCTTCTCTAATAGCTCCCATACCAACTCTTCCTTCACTGGTGGTGGGTCTGTGTTTGCATAAACCTGGACTGGTGTTCCCAAGGACTGGGGTCCAGCAGTGCTGGTAAAGACAGGTGAAGGATGTGTTGAGAACCTCCATCTTTTCAGCACTGTTGGTGACACCCCTCTTGTTAAACAGTGGGCTCGTATTTTTCTTCTCTTTCTGCTTGTTGTATAAACACCTGATGAACCTTTTCTTGTAGTTTTTTGACATCTCTGGCCAATGCCAGTTTGAGCTGAGATTTTTACTTTTCTAGCTGCAGGTCTGCACACCCTGGCAATGCCCTTGCAGTTCTCAGTGGGTATGTGACTGCTTTTCCATCTCTGGTACTTTCTTTTAGGTTTGAGCAGACCCAGAAGCTCACAGCAAGCCAAGGGTGTTCTCTTCTTCTGCCTGCTTACCTTCCTTTTAAAAGGCATGAATGTTTTTTGTGCTTCCAGGAGAACGTTCCAGAATAACCCCAGCACGCACTAGTTCCTTTATCCTCCAGGGAATCTTCCCACAGAATCCCTCCCAACTGAGCTCTGAGCAAGCAGAACTTTGTTCTTCTAAAATCTAAATCCTCTGTCTTAGTACGAACCTCCAGGATCCCAAACTCCACTGCAGCCAAGGCCATCACTGACTGAGGAACTACAAAGCAAGTTTTCTTGGTTTGGGATTACGATTCCAGCAGCAGTTCATTCTGGCTGGCAGATATGAAAAAATGTAGGAGGAAGCAGTGCTCGAGGCATTCCAGGAACTGCCTGTCACATGAACTGACATGTGAGCTGCTGTACTGTACTTCCAATAAATGTCTGCATAGCTGAAGCCACCCGTAAGAACCAGGTTCTGTTGACCCAACCTTGTTCAAGTGACTGTCTTAGGTTACAATGCAAGATGTAATCAGAAGTAGGTATTCTATCACCTTCTATGTAAGATGTTACGGTAAGTGGGGCAGTGTTCTTTGTCTCTTCTATGACATATCCCAGATAACTCCCTCTGGGGAATATCTTCTGCTAATGGGCCATCTAACCTCACTGCATGACTCATAAAATTACCTCAGCCCAGTGTGAGATGCTCTGCCCAGAGGGAGGAACCAAGCATTCCTGCCTGGATATGATCTGAGGTTTTGAACACCACACTCAGCCCTCACCTGCTGGATTCCCAGAGGACAAGAGCTGCATGAACACCATTGAGCCTTAGAGGAACACCAGACCCTTCTACAGGATCACCGCTTCAGCAGAGCCACATCCATCACTTCCACAGGCCTGCAGCCACCATTTAATCTGACTGCTGCCACCACCCTGGCAAACAGGGGTGCCAGGTTGTATCCTGACTATCAATTTAAGCCAGTGTTTTCTGCCTTTAAATTTTCCTATTAAATTGTAGTTCCGACTTGGAATCTCCTGCTGGTTTGTTTCCAAATCAGCACAATGACCCAGATATTGCTTTGGCCTTCTCATCTTGGTTTAGAGGTCAGGGGCAGATGCCTCCTGCAAGATTCCTCCTTGGAGGTGATCCCACTGATCTTGACCCAGAGTCATTCAGTAGGGTGATACCAGCACTGTGAGATAGTCAACAATTGCCACAGCTGACTTCTCCACATTCAAGGTTCTGCCTAACGTGGAGCACGACCGCTCCTCCTCTCCTTCCCTCCTGTGTTTACGGAGCAGCTGACAACAATCCATGGCCATCCTTTGGTCACGGGAGTGGTCCCACAGTTTTATAGGTACTCCTATGACACCGTAAGTTCCCGACGGGGTGCGGAGCTCCGGTTCCTCCTCTTGGTTCCCCGGGACTCGTGCACTGGACACGTCCACTTGAGGCGTTGCTCTCCTGGTTCTCATCTTGGAAGGAAGCTAAGGAACATTTGTTCCTGCTCTTGATGGCCTGGCTAATCTCCCACTTGGATGCAATCAGCCGGGTGTTGCCACTTTGAGCCTTGCCCCTCAAGACCTTCAGCTTAAAGTCCACCCCACCAAGCTGGCCGATCTACTGCCACATTTTCACAAGTGTTTTTATTTACATATTAATGCTATAGCACAGAACACTTTAAATCATCATACCCTCTGCAAGCTCATGGTTTACTTCCGAATTACCACATCCCTGATCACAGTCTGCAATGGAAAGCTAAACCAAACAGTGGCTTGTCTAAAACTGGTTTATTTTGAAATTTTTTTAGTAAGCCAATACTAAAATAAAAGTGATGCTGAAATGAAAATAATTATTCATTTTAGGAAGATTTCTGTGAAAATTGCAGCTTTTCCATGTTGTTCTTGAGGGTATCATTAGTGGTTTAGAAATTTGGATGCATCAATTATTTTGTTTTCAAGGCAACTTTTGTCCCAAAAGGTTGGGTATGAATATTTTATCCTGGATTATTTTATGGCTGTGTGAATTTACCATTTAAGCTCCAGTTATCTGACAAAGCATCACAACTCATTTTCTGCTTGCCTTTTCAGGTGTTTAATTCAGAACGATTAGGAAAGTATGTCCATCCCTCATTATCCTCAGAAAATGGCAAATTTGATGAAACAGAAATGAAATCAAAAAGAATGATTTCTCTCATCTTCAATTGCAGATTTGTGTGAACTCATGCAACTCTATAAAGGCTTGAATTGCTGATTTTGTTGTTATTCTAGCTCAGATTTTTTTCAATTCTTATTGTGGAAGAAAAAAAAGAGAATTCTTAATCTCTGTACTGGTAATCAACCATTTGTGCACAGCTTGCGCTATCTGAGTTTTATTTAGGTATTCTTACTGAGATAAAGCTTGGTCAACATTCCTACATATACAAGGTTACTTCCATTTCTGTTATCCTACTGCTCTAAACCAACCATTTCCCTCAAGCATCTAATGTTGTAGAAGTGCACAGATATTCAGGTAAGGATTATTCCCAGCAAGCAACGATGCAAAACTGTCCTTAAATAAAAGTGTTTTATGACCTGCAAAACTATAGAGGGTTTTGTAAATTTAAATAGGCTGCTTGCATGCTCTTCAAATGAACATATTTAATTCAGGTAACTGCATGCAAGGCACAGTGCACAATTTAAAACAGGGATATGTGTCATACTTGGGGAGGTTCATGGGATTCCCGGTCCAGTGCATGTTCCTGTCACTGGTTTAAAGGCTCTAAATATCCTTACTGAATTGAAGAAAAGGTATCATGTTAGCAAAGCATTAAATTCAACGTATGGCCTATGGGAGCTCCGCATTTCAATCCCCAGAGAGCTTTTATATGACCTTCGAGCTTCATTGCAGCCATCTTAAAAACAGGGATGATAAATGTGGTTTTTTCCAACTCCCTTTTAACTTCCTGTTTTATTACTTAAATATACATATTTTTATATATACAAGTAAGTATCCATAGGTTTTCTCGACACAGGTCAGTGTTCCTTTTCAATATATGTGAAGTATTTTGGCAGCTCTCACGGCTGTTCCATCTGTACAAAACCTTCACTTCATCAGATGAGAAATGCTGTGGATCAATGCAGATGCTTTCTCCATATTTATTCTACTATTGTCAACCCACGAGATTTTCTCCCCCTTTTGTTCTTGCCTTCCTATGTGAGCTGCTCCTCCATACCCCACTCTGAGGAATTTTTCTTCCCTGAGCACAAGGAAAGCATTTGGTGTAGAGCAAAAGACTTTTTAGAAGGTTAAACTATAGGAAACCTCTAAAAGGAAATAAGAAGGGGGGAAAAAAAGAGTATGTTGATTCAAGGGAAATTATCAGATGGATTCAAATGCTCCTCTTCTGCTCTGTTAAAATGTCATCTTCAAGGAAACCACCCTGATCTCTCCTGAGCTGGAAAGGAGCTGACACCAGGGGAACACACATTCCCAGGAAATATAGGAAATTGTTCAAGTGCCTTCCTTTAGGTATGAGCTAACACAGCCTTTTGATCGCTCGTTAGGAACTTGTTTCAGCTGTTCAGCTCACTGATCTTGCCTGGATTTGTCAGGTTTTTCATGATTTTCCTCCTCTGCAGGCTGTCCATCGGTTGCATTTCCCCGCAGAACTCCGCCAGTGCAGTCTGGCTAACTATCTGCTGGTACTAGAAGCTAATAAATCTTTCCAGGAGTACAGGCAGCCCTAAGAATGCTCTGAATTTAAACTCTGTTTTATGTCCTTGGCTCAGCAGAAAAATTCCTTCTCCGAGAACAAAAGCTCCAACTCTTAAGTCGAGCTGAAAATTCTTGAAGTGGCAAAATATTCCCAAAGTCTGGGCTGAAGTTTAACTCTGGATAACCGAACAGAGCTGGGCATGGTCAGAGAAGCCAAACCTTAACTGGCCTGGCTTTTACTTCAGACTTTGAAGCCTGATCTAACTGTCTATTGTATTTCCCTTCCCCGAGTAAAACAGATTGCTATTTCAAGTGAGATTCTATACTGGTTCATTGCAAAATGCATTCAAATTGCTTGAGGGTTAGAAATCAATAAAATAAAGTGTCAATGAATAAAAAGCCATCAAGGAAGGAGAAATCCATTTCTAAACTAATTTTTTCCCCCCACAGTCTCTTTGGGTAGTCTGATAGAAAAGGGATTGTAGTAGATTTGGAAAGATTTTGTTGCAAGTGTCGTTCCCCCTCTAGATATGGATCATGTCGGAGCATCAAATAACAGATATCTTGTTCCCTCCCAGTAAACACTGCTGTGTTTTCTTGCTTTTTTGGGAGAACTTAAAATACAGTAGAGAAGGAGGTTCTGAAATTTATTGTGAGGTGACTTCTCCAATGTACTGAAGAGTCATGGCTCAAACAGGAAATAAAACCATCACGCCAATATTAAATGTATTATTTTAACATTCAAACCAATTTAATGTGTTTTGTCTGTATAAGGATTTGAGATAGCTATGAAAAATTATTTCTTTCTGTGCTAGGCTTTCTAAAGCTCAGAGTTCTTGCATCCTCTGACACATATTATCCTTTCTGTTGATGAAATATGAGATTTACAATAAGCTCTATGTCTAACATTGTTCTTTACACTATGATGAATGTTACGCTTATTCCTAAATCTATAAGCAAATGAAAAATTTTTACAGCTCTGGAATAGAAAACAGAAAATAGTTTTCTCATTTTAATAACTTTAATTAAATTTTTCTATGTACTGTAATTTTAACACTCACGAACAGGAATAGATACACCAGCAAGTAATAAATCAGCCTTGCCATTCCTCTGTTATTTCCCACCATGAGTGAATGTTACAGATTTATGTTCCGGTAATTCATCACTTTCCATCCATTATCCCGTGAATAATTTGTTGTGTTTATAACAACAGATTCTAAAACTCATTATATTTACATCCTCAGAAACTAGAAAGTGCATAAATTTGAAGGTTAAAAAAAAAATCCTGAATATGAAATCAGCTGCTTTGGTAAAATACAGATCCAAAGTTACAATTTTTTAATTTCAGGGATAATAAAATGGTATTTACCTGCTGCAGCTGAGCGAGGGACAGTGGGTAAAGCCTCTCTCATGACAACTAGAAGTATATTAAGAAGCAAAGAGCAGCTCAAAACTACAAGCCCAGTCTCTTAATGGTTGTAGCCTCACTTACATTAAATAAAATCCATTACTTCATTTGGTGTATTTTTGTTATGTGAAAACCTAATCAGCTTTGCTATCTAAGATCTTTACAATCTTTTATCTGTCTCTTATTGGCTTTTATTTAATTTATCTCATAGCATGACTCTGGTAATCAGTCAAAGGTTAGACTAGATGATCTTAGAGCTCTTTTCCAACCTTAATTATACTGTGATTCATGTCACATATTACACTGAATGTTTGGATTTTGCTATAATCTAATTTTTATAGCATCAGAACTCTGAAACCATTGAAATGGGAAATGTATGCTGGAATAAATACCTGATTGGAAAACTTTAAAACTCTGCACGAGGGCTTGGAGCTGTGTCAGGGGAGGTCCAGGTGGATATTAGGAGAAAGTTCTTCCCCCAGAGGGTGGTCAGGCACTGGAACAGTGACTTTTCCCAAGTTCAGACCTTTCATACCTTAATTCTGAGTTCCACTTTTCTTTCAGCTAGGTGTAAATAAATCACAGTTTTCCTCCTTATTCCAGTTGTGAAAAGGATCAATCAAACACAAAACTAAAGCAATCTAATTAAACTGTGCGCAGGGAAGCAAATCACCACCTGGCTTTGTGACCCAAAACTCCACACTGGGCTCTCTTTGAGCACTGAAGATGCTAGAGACACTTGAGAAACAGCAATTTTCCCCACAGAACTGTTTCCTTTTGATGAAAGCCTTGAAACGGCAGTGCCACAGTTGCAAATGTGTTTCGCTAAGGATAGATTCCTTTAACTTTCATGCAGATAAATATCCTGTAAGGACACCATTCCAAAGCAGGGATTCTAAGAGCAGGGCACCACGTGACTGCCATGTGCTCAGACCCTCCACACCCACTCACGAGATGGGAATTGAAAGAGCCTGAAAAAACAGACACTCAGAACCTCAGATGAAAAAGGATATGGCCAAAAAAACAAGCATCAAATAGAAGAAATAAATTTGAAAAACAAATTCAATTAAAGGGGAAAAAAATTGATAACCACAGTACAAAACTCGTGAATCTTGTAAAGCAAAAGCTGTTTTATGCATTAATTCTGAATCCTGCTTCCAAATGATCCGTGGTGGGTGGACAAGTTACAGAAGAGATCCTGAAGCTTACCCAGGCTACCTGAGAGTTTCCTGTCTGAGACACCAGTTGATGACACAACCTCTAAACAAATACAAGTCCAGCTCATGGCAACACTGGCTTTACAGTGATTTTTGCAATCTTTTTTTATCTTTGAGATAAGGACAGTTTATATTTCTCTGAGTCATGTAAAATTTTTCAAATGGGAGGATTTTGCAAGACTTGGGAACAATTTTGAGCATGAAAACCTAAGGGGAGGTCATCAACGCACTACACACTTGCTACCACATTTGTAATGAAAGCTTAATGCTAAATTCACCACACCTTCTTATACGGCTGTGACCGACACTGTGGATAATCCATGAATCAAAGACTGAAGAAGAGACCTGAGGAAAATTAAGCCCCTGATATGCAGCCTACAAAAACTGGGGGAAAAAAATATTCCTACCAAAATAAAATTAGTTACAGAGATAGATGTGAAAATATTGAAATAACTCAAGTGTTAAACTCTTGCAGAGCATTTGTAGTTTCTTTTTTTTTCCTGAAAAACCCCCAAAAACCAAATTCACAACAATTTTTTATGAACAGGTGCTGATTATGTCAGGAGGATCACAGGAATCTCTGGACATCTCCAGTCCAACTCCCACCTAAAGCAGGAGCAGCTCTGAGGTCAGACCCGATTGCTCAGAGCTTTATTCAGCTGAGGGGTGAAAGCCACCAAGGATGGGGATAACAGATTCATCTGCTTTGCTTCTTGAATTGTTGTAGGGCTATGAAGGAAAGCAAGTTTTCCAGACAGATTTCCAGTCACGGGATGTATCAAAATAGTTCAGTGGGCCATGCCTAAGCCAGGTCCCACTCATGTTTCAGGGTATCAAATCTGACTCTCAAGGAGACCCAGAGACATTATCATAAAAATTTCAATGATATCAAGTGAAAAGTGTATATAAAGCAAGAAATCCTTTCGAAATGAGTCCGTGAAAAAGAATTATTATTTGCAACGGAGAGTGGTCAACAAAACCCTTGCAGTGTTTGAAACCAGACGCCTGTGAGCTGAATTTATAAAAAGAATGGTGTTGTAAGAGCAGATCAGCTGCTGTGGAAAAAAATAAATATTTAGGGGGAAAAAAGGGATTGAGGGAACTTCAGCTCTGCTAAGGATATTTACTTTTCATGCAGGCTGAAAGCAAAACAATAGGAATATCCTCCAAAAATTATTTAGCAGCAGTAAATGTCCAGAGAACATATACTGCTAGAAATAATTAAAACTTTTCATGATAAGTCCTGGAAATAGCACAGAAAAGAGAGACGTGGTGAACCTGGAACACTTCCCTCAAACAGATGAAAGTTACCTACTGGGGAGTTTAGTGTTTATTCATTTATCAAAACAGAGATTATCTTAAAAAGTGATAAGGAGCTAGCATAGGGCCCGTTCTTGAAATAAAACCCTGCCATCAATGCTGCCTGTGAAAAACACCTGTGTTTTCTGGAGCACTGTCAAAGTATATGCAGAAACAGAAAATGAATATAAATTACATGAGAATAATGTCAGCTTGCTGAAAATCCCCCTTTTTATCCCTTTATGACACAAGTAGATTGGGCGCTGCTTTAAACCTTGAAAGTAGCCAAATTCTCCTTCTCTTTCTTATGTTTTTTCTATTTCATAGAATCACAGAATTGTTAAGAGTGGAAAATCAACCCAGCACCACCACTGTGTTCACCACTAACCCATGTCCTCAAGTGTCACAGCCACATATTTTTTGAACCCTTCAAGGCATGGTGAGTCCACTGCTGCCCTGGGTAGCCCGTGACAGTGCCTGACCACCCTGTCTGTGAGGAAATTTTACCTAATATCTGATCTAAACCTTCTTTGACACCACTTAAGGCCATTTCCTCTTGTCCTGACAGTTTGCTGCAGGATGACTTCTCATTGTTTATTAATTCAGCATTAAAATACCCTGTCAGCCCAGCCTGTGCAAGCACACACTGTGATATTGTTCAGATTTAGAAAGGGATGTTAGTTGCACTTGCCAAAAAACCAGGATCCCTGCAATGTTCCAATTCATCCTGAAAATTAATGATGTCTTTCAGCAGGAGCCTGAGCAGTTGCTTGAGCCCAAGCCTGCCTTCAGAGCAAGCCATCCCACAATAGTGGGATTAGCTGAGTGCCACGGTGCCCTGAGCTGCACAGAGCTCGGAGAGCGAGCTGTGTTGGCCTCTTCTTCCTCTGAACGACCCCAAGGGACCAAACTCCTGCTCCTAATGACCAATAAAGATTTATTAAACAAATAAATAGTATTAGACCCTCCAAGTTTTAAAATGCCCAAAACTCAAAGCAACTGGAAAAGGTAAGATAGAAATTACAAATTAACTTATGCTTTGCTTTCTATCTGTCGATCCCTGACTTTAATTTTTGCCAGTTCAACAGGTGTACATGGATACACTGAGTCCTAGCCCTTCAGAAATTTCCTAGGATCTTCAAGGCATTTCCCTCACCCCCACAGTCTGGCTGTCTCCTTCCTGTTTCTAGTTTCCTGCTCTGGGATCACGGAATCCCCGACCGGTTTGTGCTGGAAGAGACCTTGAAGCTCATCTCAACCCAATCTCTGCCACCTGAAGTCATGTAAGTCTAAAAAAATCACTTGTTGGTTCCCTCTGAAAGTAACTCTCTCCTGGCTTTCTCAGTCTCTCCCTCGCTCCAAGGGTTCAGTTTCTATATTTCTCCTATAAAAGCACAGCACAAAGAGGGAGTTGGGGAAGAAAACGAAGGAAAATTCATCATCATCCTGGGATGGGAATCTCAGCAGGGTCCATGAAGCAGAGGCTGGCCTTGGCTATCTTTTATGGAGAAACCAAACTCCTTTCTACTCACAGGTGCAGTAGTATGAAACGCAGTGTTGGTATAGAAAAAATGTCCCTAACTAAAAAGAAATATTTTTTTAAAAGGTAGGAAACTTATTTAATAATGATCTTTCAAAAAATAACGTGTGTTTTAATTTTTCTTGACTAGAATCATGATGTGGCTTTAAGGACTCTGGACCTTCAAAGTGAAACATGGCAGACTCCAGTAAATGCAGACATTGGAATCTATCTCAAAAATAATAAGAAAAGATCTTTAGAATTAACTCATAATTAATATTTAGAATTTCGAATCTTTAGAATCTTCAAATAAAATATCCAAAATGTGCTTCAGATATCACTGGAAATCTAAAGGGAGACCAAACAAATTTGTAACCAACCATTACACAAAGAAGTTTATAGCCAAGTTCTCTGTTATCAAATATAAAAATGTTAGTCAAGAAATGCTGGAGTTTAATAGAGCCAACCACAGAATATAGAAATAAAGCCTTGTCACCATATATGGGATGGCAAGTATTATGTTTGTCTCATGGAAAATTTGATGTGCATTTGAGAAGGATTTCTGCATTAATGGGCACCCCACTAAAGTTTGTGTTGTCACTTCGGTGCACAGAAATGAGCTACACAGGCAGAAACCTCAGTGCCAGCACTGATCACCATTCTGGAGGGTTCGGACAGCAGTCCAAAAACAAGAGGGAAGAAAACCTTTCCAAATTGATCAGTTGGTTCTCCCTGACCAAGGCACAGCATTTTAGAAGGAAAGAATAAGCACTTTAGGAGGAAATAACATTTGTTACTGAAGGTTTTACTGATCAAAGCATTTCTGACTTCATTCTGTTCCCTGCAAAACCCTGTGCGATTCACTCAAGCGAAATGCCCAGACTCAGAGGCATTCAGGTTCCGGAGGCTGAAATGCAATGCAGGGTCCAGAAGCTGAACCCAGTGCTAATGGGTGCACCAAATCTCACCTGCATGCAGGGTGCTCTGGGAGGACATAACAGCTTGTGGCAGGAGAGCTTCTGCTACAGAGCTCCGCGTGTGCTTTTCACACCCTTCCACCAGAGCACCGAGCGTGGCTCTGTGAGGCAGCAGCAAAGACAAAGTAGGATTCAGATTTCTGGCACTTGATGGGTCACCACTTCCCGCCCTTCTTCCCCTGAAACCACAGTGCATTTCCAAATATATTTCCAATTTTGGTGCATCCTTCTATACTTGAAGGCCCTGAACAGAAATACAGAACCACAGACTCACAAAATGGTTTGGGTTGGAAGGGACCTCAAAGCCCATCCAGTGCCACCCCTGCCATGGGCAGGGACACCTCCCACCAGCTCAGGTGGCTCCCAGCCCCATCCAGCCTGGCCTTGGGCACTGCCAGGGATGGCACAGCCACAGCTTCTCTGGGCACCCTGTGCCACGGCCTCCCCACCCTCACAGAGAAAGTTTTCTAAGATAATCTAATCTAAATCTAAATATGTTACTGTAACTAGTCTAAAAAAACCAGCACAGGTTCTTCACTTCCAAAGGTGGAGCCCAGCTAATTTTCAAAGCTTTTCAGTACCAAAACAAGGAGGTATCTTTCATCGTGGACAAACGACAGGCTGCATTATATGCTGTATAGGAAGGTACCTGCCATGGTTTCAGAATTTCTTTAAATTTCAGGCGTTTATTATTAAGGTCATACAAACTGTGGAAAGGTATTTGTATCCAAAGATGTAGCCCCAAAAATTATCACATATTCAAAACTTGCTTTGCAATATTGCCAATGTTGGATAGCAAAGATTGTTTTTCAAACATGATTTCTTTTCTGAAAATGAAAATTGCTTCATTAAGAAGAGTATAATTAAAATATAATTATTTTCAATAATATTGACTTTTGCTGATATTTTTTTCATGTTTTTTTCTAAATGGTAATTCTCTTTCCAAGTGAGAATATCTATATAACAACAAACACTAAAACCAGAATCCATTGAATTTCTGTTGTCCCTAAACAAATTGTTTTCTTCTATCTACACATTTAAAATAATAATAATTCATTTTTTCTTGTTAAATACTCAAGTTCTATAATATCACCCATTAGTTACTATAGGGAGAGAGACTAAACCATAAAAATAACAGAAGTCTAACAGAAGATGAGGAAATCAAAGACATAATGCAATTAAATGAATAAAAACATGAAACAGTCCTTCCAGGCTTTGCATTTTACACCCCTGTCATCCCCTCTTCACTAATTTCTTCTCTTTGTTTTATACTATCTGGAACACATTTTGGATGGGATATTGCCACGGCATATTGTACCTTTTCTGTAACCTCCTCATACCTAAAGAAATTTCCATTACAAAGAGCTGTCCCTGCAATCGTATGGTTTTGTAGCAGCTGTAACTTGTCCTACAGCAGAAAACAATGTCATTTACAATGTCCAATATAATGTCTGGTGATTTTACTGGAATTGTAGAGAGTAAAAAGATGTGTTTCCTACTTTTTTTTCTATGCAAGTAAATAAAAATCAGTTTTAAAATAAATTCCACATGCACAGATATAGGCCTTGTCTTCCTAAAATAAAACAATGTTGCAAGACTGAACTTAGAAAACCAGTACCCAACTTTATTAAAATAAAGGACATTGCTGCGCAGATTTATTCAGTATTTCAACTCATTCAGTCTCATCAAAACAGTTTTAGACAATAAGCCAAAGTTACTCAATTGCCTAAAGATAAATCCCAAGTTAACTGGAATATTTCAGGATCCCAAAAATTAATTCTGAGGATCCCCTCAGGAGGGTGACTGAAACCCAGCTGGTCCGAAGCACCCTCGCAGACACAGCCCCGATTCAGAGCAGATTCCTGTGGGCCTCTTTATCCTGAATTATGAGATACGCTGCACATGCTGCAAGATACCCCCGAAATACTCCGGTAACACCCAGGGTACTTCATGTACCTGTGCACTTCTGGTATCTGTGTGCTTTAATATCTGTGTTGATCTTAAAAGGAAAAGGAAAACCAAGTCTTCTTCTGCTCTGTTAATAGGAAATATCAAGAGACTTCTTTTCCCCTTCTGTACTAGATACAATTTAACCTTATAACCTTCTTATGTATTATTTTTTTCCATTAATCTATACCATAAAGTAAAATAATTTTCATTATTTCTTAACATAAGTAACATTTTTTTTTTCTAATTTTCTAGTTACTAGAGGCAGAGGGAAACATCCCTTACTGATTGCCTGATCTTGGCTCAAGCAATTTAATAATACAGACAGTGATGATGCTATTATGGGATGGTACCTTGAAATGTGAAGAAAAGAGTCAATAAGAAAAGAAGAACATCTCAATTTAGACACCATGATTTTGGTTTAGGAAGGACACTGTTTAAAGTTTTCACTGTTTGTGTTTTCTCAACTGAAAATAAAGCAACTAAAGTAAGTAAATATTTTGACTTTGATTAATATAGAAAAACAATTTTCATTTGTGTGGTGGCTTTTAAAGTACAAAATAGCATGAAGGTCTTAGAAGAACTTTAAGATGTATATAGGCCCCATGGCTGAATCACTTCATCCACCACTGGAGTGAAACTGCTGCTGACATGAGATATGAGAGGTGTTTCAGTTCATGGCAGCACAGCCAGGCACAGGAAAAGAAGGAAAGAACAGCTCCACAGGGTAGAGCTGAAGGGAAAACAAACTTTGTGAATGGAAAGGGAGCCAGGCTTTGGGGCTCCCACCCTCTTCCTTTAACATTTCTGTGCCTTTTGGGTCAAGCGGTGTTAAAGGAACCCTTTGGCCAAGGCACTCAGACAGAGAAGGGGTCATCTATCTTCCAGTCATGTGGGATTATTTCTATAGATGATCTTTTCCAAATACATAAACACTTTTTTCTCTTTCTATTATAAGAAATAACTGCAGTGTTGACAAGTGTTACAGCAATAGTTCAACGCTACTGATTTTTGCCCCATCTTCTGCAATTTGGCTTATTGGTAGCTTTATTCATAAAGCCACATTGAGTGACTTGCTGAATTGTTATCAATTCCTGCTGTCTCAGACATCAATTCTCTTCAGAGCCTCTAGCCCACTGGAGAACAGCATTTGCTCATCAAGAACAAAAGTGCATCCTTCCTCTGCACTCCCGGGAGATGTTCCTCCCTGCTGGCATGTGGAAGAAGCGGGCTGTCCGCGCTGCTCACTCTTCCCAGGAGCGGCAGCTGGGACTGCCCAGGTGGTCAAATGTTTCCTTCATCTCTTGTATTCCAGATTCTTCCATCTCAGCAGGTACACTGGAGCCCTTTGCACTCAAGTCCAGCGCGTCAGCTTATATTTTTCAGTCTGAACACAGAGGGAACCTATTAAAACACATTTTCTTTAAAGTCTTGAACATGCCAGAGTGGTGGTCATTTAAAGAAATGGCAGCTGCATGGCCCCAGGACTTTTTTCATATGTCCTGCCACTGTGATGCAAATAGCATAAGTGCCTAGAAAGGCATGGCCCAGCTGGGCACGTTAAGAGGCATGAGCACTCAGTGGTTTAATAAAGACCCAGTTTTATTACTAGCACCAAAGGCGAGGTCAATTTAGGAAACACTGTCGCTGATTCACAACCTACATCTTGCTCCTTGTTGTGATGAGAAAACACAGTATGGCTAAAACTGAAAGTGAGACCTTGCAGTGCAGCTCACGTTGCGATTTCTAACAGTATTTATATGGTTCTTGGCTATACTTGCTGAAAGCAAGCTTCGACTTCTTATAATGTCCACTGTTCATTACCCGTTTCCTAAACAAATATCTGCTTTGACACCTGAAAGCTAAAGAAATGCTTTTAAAAGTCTAATGTGACATATTTCTATCCTGCAATCTAATCCCACAAAGGCACAGAGAAGTGCATAAATACTTCTTTGAGACACAAAATCCAAGTGGCTTGGAGGACACTTCCAAAGTAGAGAGCATTTAATGAAGAATGTCCTGCTTTGAACTGTCAGGGTGTCCTGAAGCAGATGAGGTTTTATATAGAATAGCAGCAACTAAAGCTCTACCTGCCTAGAAAGTAAAATCATGATATAATTGTCGAGAGTTTTCAGAAGTGTATGTAGGAAAAGGCTGGTTAAATCTTCCAGGGAATGGGAGGCTGATTTAGAGGCAGCTGAGTTACAGTCAGCTGAATTCTACATACAAATTATGAATCTCATACAAATTACTACTGCGGTTACACGTCTCTCTGTTTGTATATTTCCTGGATTTCATTTCGTTGCTTGACTTATTGGTGGCGAACAAGCCTTCAAACCAGAGGCACCGAGGTCGTGAGGAGCTGTTAGCAGGGAAGGTGTTAGGCCTCCCTGCCAGGACCTGCTGCTGCCAGGTCTAAGGAGATGACTGAAAAGGAGAGTCACCAAAACAGCCTTTGCATAAGACACGTGAGGCACTTGTAAGCACCCCAGCTAAAGCAGTTTGAGTAACAAAGAGCAAAAAAAACCCCAATTTATTTGCAGCGAAATAACGTTCGGATGAGAGGAAGGGTTATGCTTCAATGGGCAAAGTCCTTGAATGTTGCAGACTGAGGTCGTCTCCCAAGGAACTGCCAAACAAGTGCCTTTACACGAATATAAGGAGTTCTTAATGTTGGATTTGCCTGGGTAACCTCAGACACACTCGTGGGATTTTGGAAAAGGCGGTATGGTGCAGAAGATTCAGAGAACTGGACGTTCATGGAATCACAGAGGCAAGGAATCACCAAGGTTGGAAAAAACCTTCAAAATAGAGTCCAACCACCAGCCCAGCACCACCACCAAGCTTCCCACTAACCACTCCTCAGGGGCCATAGCCACATGCTTTTTGAACACTTCCAGCAGCCTATTCCAGTGCCTTGCAACCCTTCCTGTGAAAATGCTTTTCCTAACAGCTAATCTAACCCTCTCCTGCCACAACTTGAGGCCGTTCAAAGAACTGCTGCTGCTTGCAAGCAAATCAAAAGCCTCTGCTGTGGTACCAAGCTTCATTATTCCTTGCACAGTAGAGGGGACTTGAAAACAGAATGAAAATAAAAAACAAGCTAATGGAAACTTACTGTAGCAAGAGTCATTAACCGCTTAAATAAATGCAGTTTCTAAGCTTATTACATTAGAACAAGTGTCACTTTTACCGACTTGAAAATGTGCAGAGCTGCTGCGAACTACTGCTGCATCCCCATAAAAGATAAAGAGAGAGGGGTTTTATAGGCTCACAATTGTGTTTACCAGGGGCTAGAAAAAGGAAAAAGAGCTGGTCAGATTGAAAAAAAAAAACAAACAACAAGCATGCATGTTTAGGGCAAAGAAAAGAAATCATCCGCCGTGAAGATAAGAAATTGAAAACCTGTTCAAATTCCTCTACTGCAAATGTCCTTATTCATCAGTTTGTTTATTTCTATTTTTCATGGAAAGATGCTGATAATTACCCAAAGGCTCTCCAGCATATCAAAAACACACAGACGCTTGTTTTCACTAATGAGACCAATTTTTTACCGAATAAGGTGACGCACCACTTTTCTTCCCTTCCCGCTGTGGGGTCACATCTGCGAGATGAGAGACCTTTCCTTTAGTCCAACATTATTTGAAAGGAAAGCAAAGGAATGAGATTGTTTAGTTATGGCTCTGCTCAGGGCTAAGGCTCCTCTTTCTCCTCACTGTGTCCCACACGTAAACATGACAGGAATGTTTTCCTCCTACGGTCTTCCAAAGAGCCTGGATCAGAGCTCTCAGCCAGAAGGGGTAGAGCAGCAACTTTACCTGATGTCTGATAAGCATTCAACAAACTCCTAGAGGAACACGTGTACTGTACAGTTCTCAGAAGGGGCAATAAATGGAATGGAAAAATAATGAAAAAACAATGAAGTTATTTACAGCAGTGATGAGCTGCAAGACTTACAGACATTAAAGTATGTAACCTATTACACCATTTCTCAATTTCTACTGAAAAAAAGAGGAAAACATCATATGAATTTCCTTGCTTGACTGGGGAGAATTATTAGTGAGCTGTGACAGTACTCTGTAAAAGGCAATTTGAATATGCTTTTAATCATGACCTCACTTACAGGTGCAAAACTACTTTAAATGGAGGTGAGATGTCCAAGGCAAATGGTGTTTTATATTTTGAGTAAGCTTCACTGCTTTTTGCTGCACAGATTGGAAACCAAGGGAAATATGAAGCCTGTAAACAGCTTTTCTTCTCGTTTAAAATCTGTATATTTTCATCTCAACACCCAGATAAAATATTAAGTTTAGCTAGAAGAGGACAGATATCAAATTCTAAAGCTTCAGAGGAAAAGAGAGACTGAAAGGAAAGATGAAAAATATCTTAAAAGCTGGTTTCTGCAGAAAGTATAAATATTACCAGTTGAACAGTGGAAGTCATATGCTTTAGTGATACATTAATTCCTCCGAGGTCAAGGGCTCCTTTAACACACCTGCTGACGTGTCATAAAGTAGTCTGAATGCAGTTCAACACTTGTGAAATGTTGGAAGTTGATGATGATTCAAAATCAAAATATTTTATATGTGGAATGTTCTACTGAAAGCTGGCGGCTGACAGAGCCTTGATTTGCTTTTCTCCTGCTGGAGTTAAATCTGCGAGGTGAAACTCACCCCACCCAGGCTGCAACTCGAAACCCAACACGGGTTGGCTAAGAAATAAAATAACCTTTTATTTCTGACTCTCTAGTTTCAGTTTTTCAGTAAGACCCCTGGATTACCTCTGGCTGGGATTCGTACCAGGGCAGACAGCTTTTTGGGAATTGAGGATGACTTTGTACTCTTCCCTTGCACTCCCTTCTCTCGTTCCCCAAAGCACCTCTCTCGGCAGTGCCCTTGAAACACAGCAACTGCATCCAGAGGAGGGAGTCTCTATGTGTTGCCAAGCTTGCTCTTTTGATGATTTAGAATGATTTTTTAAGTAGTCTGTCACTTTCAAAAGTTCTAAATGAGCTAAATGAAATCAATAAGTAGATAGTGAATTTATAATATTAGTATTAGGAGAAAAAAATAGAAATAAATTACATGTGTTACTCTGTTAAATATATTTCCTCGCTCTGTCCTGCCACACATTTCAGTGCAAGTATAGGAAATGCCCGTGGTTTAACAGGCTATTTTCCCTGTGTTTTCTGTATCCCACCTCCAGCTGGGGCAGAGTGGATGGTTCACAGATGGGTGGATTAACATCTACAAAGCATCTGGCAGGGAATGCAAGCCTGTGAGGTATTCAGCTTCCCTGGAAGCTGAAGGCATTCAGCACTCAACCGAGAAGGCTTAATTGCGCAGTGCTTCACCATGGAAGCAAATTTCTTCATTGCCCAGTTGGTTACCAGTCTAAAAATCGAAATAAGAACGCTCATAGCCTTGTCAAGTTCATGTTAGAAGACGTACAGCTGTCCTGATTACTCATAGAAATATTCACATAGATATTTCTACTACCTTGTGACAGCATATCCCACGGATCTAGTTGTGTGTTATCTCTTGTACTTTTAAATATCTGGCCTTCTTTTTCCAGTGAGGGACTTGGAATCCTGGAAGCGTACAAGGACGGGGCTTGGAGCACCCTGGGCTAGTGGAAGGTGTCCCCACCCACGGCAGGGGGTTGGAACAGGATGGGCTTTAAGGTCCCTTCCAACCCAGACCATTCCATGACTCTACAGTAGGATCCTGCAACTTACACGAGGAGCACGTGGAATGATGCAGTGAATTTGGCAATGCTTCCCCATCGAAGCAAGAAGGGCAGAAGGCTGATAGACAGATGGAGCTGCACCTTGATGTGCACAGGAAGTTTATGCAGCATTTTCCAAGCTCAGCAAACCAGCCAGGATCATTTCTGTCTTCCTTGTGATTTTTGTCATTGATTCTGTGCCCTGGAGCCATGCAAACAACTTACTGCACAGAATCACAACGCAGAATCTCAGCAGCCACGGTTGGGGGTGGAAGAGACCTCAAAGGCCGTCCAGTTCCACCCCCTGCCATGAGTAGGGACAACTTCCATCAGACAGCTTGCTTGGTGTTCGGTCCAATATGACCTTGAACACTCCAAGAATAATTTAATCAGTTTTGGCAAGCTAACAGACAATTGACAATATCAAAAGGCCACTCCCAGTGGAAACGTCACATTTTTCAACTTGGGAGAGCACTGCTGCTTTTCAGATGAAATATTAATTTCCCAAGAAATAGCTGGGTCACATTTTTTTAACCTTTCTTTACCCTTGTCTTCTCTCCTGCCTCTGTGATACCTTGAATTCATGACTAACTTAGTGCCACAATTTGCCCCTCGGAGGCAGCAAAAGGCACAAGACAGCAACAACAAGAGTTTTGGCACAGTTTGTGCCAAACAGCAGCTTTCATTTACAAATCCAGGAGATGGAATACATTTCTATCCAGCGAGATCATTGTGTACCATATGAATAATATTCTGACTGAGGATAACATGCAAAATAAAAACCAGCTGACATTTTGATAGAACACAAGCAAATGCTTTGCTTTGGAAAAAATGCATGATCTCCCAAGGATAAATTTGGCATAAAAATTGGGGTTTAGTTGACTCATTTTTAAAAGAGATTTCAAAATATATTGCATACAAGCATGAGATTAATTCAGCCTTTATAAACAGTCTGTATAAACTGTCATAAGGCAATTTTATTACAAAGTTGTGGAAAACCCATATACCAGCTTTTAACCAGGATCAAAGGGCACATGAAAATATTTAGGTGTTTTCCACTATAGCTTCTAGCAGTTGCTCAGTGTAGTTTCTTTGTATTATCAGAGACTACTAGCAGGAAATTTCCCGGAGAAGAAAGACACCCCACCTTCCATGTAAACTTTTTTGATTTCTTTCTCTGTTCACAGCTGGTACCACTGCTGATATTCCAAGGGTCATGTGGATTTCTGTGCACCACAAATGGCACTGGAAAGGTGCTGAGGCCTCTTTTACTGTACATCTGCTACCAAGCCCACAGGCAACCTGTCCTGCCTACTGAGCAACACCAGAAATTCAATTTTCACTTTTCATTTACTGCTTAAATCTTATACAGCTGCAAATGAAATGAGGCAGATTTGATCAGAGGGGGCTGTGGGGACACGTGCTCACCTCGCTCTGACTGCTCGGTTTGGTTCAGGATTTAAACCCAGGAACTTGGACTGTGTGGGTTCAGCTGATAACAGTTTATTACTGCTTAGGATGTGCCCTGTGATGAAAGGCACTGGGAAAGTAGGAACAGGGTCTGATCAACAGCAGCAGGGAGTGTTAGGCAAAATGTCTCTGGTGAGGCACAAATAGTTGCTCTGCCTGTGGCAGGATTTGTCCCAGGATACCGCTGCAGGATGGAGAGAAAAATGGGCAGGCTTTGATGCTTTTGCTGTAGTAATGACACTGGCTGTGCTTGCTCCCATTACAGCTCCTCTGGAGGCGGCTACCAGAGGGACGGTGTTCTTTCCTCTATCCAAACAGAAACAGCTTCACTTTCATCTCACAGCACTCAGCTTTCCAAAGGCATTAGAGAAGTTTCCTAGCCAAAATCTCCTAAAGATGCCATGGTGCAATGGGACAAGAGAGAAGATCCTCTAGTGGATTAGTGGATTGCTAAAGTTAGGAAACAAATACGGGGGAAAAAAATGATGGGTTGTGCACAAGGGAGACGATTATTGCGTCCCACGTGGATCTCTCTTGTTCAGCATATTCCTAAATCACTCGGAAAACGGTGCGAGTAATGAGGTGAAAAAGTCAAAATTCAACATTTTAAAAATGCAATAAAGACCTTCAGCTGAACTGAATAATTCCTCAATGGATTCACAAACACTCTTATATTTAAACTCTTCATGCCGCTATTTGAAATCTATTTTTAACATGGGAGAGTATTTTCTTACCCAGCTCCATTTCTGCACATCTACTACGTTTGCTGAAGAAATAGTCAAGTTTTGATGGCAATTACAAAAGCCACTTGCCAATCTTCTCCACCTTCCTGAAGAACCACAGCTGTGTCTCACCTGTTATTCACATTTTTTCCCTTTCACTGACTGTCTCCAAAGTTGTTAAGAGCTTGTGCTGCAAAATCTCGATCCTTGTTGCCCAAGTAGATCAGTGAGAGAAACTTTCCTGGAGTGACTTTATTACGGTTGTCATCACCTTGGCTGGGTCTAACAAGCAGATATTCGAAAGGTGAACATGCTGAAAGAACTGGGTGTGAGTTGTTGAAATTCATCTTGCCTGTAGTGCGTTATACGTACTTGTTGAAGCCCCTATTTTAACACACCAAAATAAAAACACGTGATGGCAGCCCCCAGTTGTCTCAAAGTGTCCCAGCTGATTCAGAGGGAAAATGTGAGAATCAGAGAACTCCTGTGTGGTGCTTCCAGTGAGGAATGCAGTGTAAATAGTGGAGGGAAGGTCAGTGCATCATGCTCTATGATAAGATACGGAGAGTGCAGGAGCTGCTGTCACTGCACAGACTCTCCCCTCGTCTCTAGAGACATGGTGATGATCTATGGGCAAGAGGCACTGCTGTGTCAGAGATTCTCATATCCATATATTGTAAGGTCAAGAGGGACTGTGGAATTCCTCTGATCTGACCCAGTACAGTGTAGGGCTGCTGCACTGCACTAGCGTAGTTAGGTTATTGATATATTTTGCACTGGGTGTTGTCCTATTTGCACAAGTCATGACATGTCCTTCTTCACTCCCCTTTCCATATGGTGGTGGGTTCTACCCCTGGAAATCCTACACCTCACCTGAGAATCCTGCACCTGTCTCCCTACGTCAGCTGTATTCCATTGGTTATGATCCTTTCCCCTCCCTTCCCGCCCGCGGGTTTCAAAAGACCCCTCCGCGGGGTGCTCGGTCTCTTTTTCCTCCTGGATACGCTCCAATAACACCTGTGGAATTCATCCCAAGGGGAAAGAGTGCTTTTCTTCTTTTACCTTTGTCCCTGACCCTCCATCTCTCCGGGGTCCCTGAGCTAGGCATCGGACATCTGGGAAGTGAAACGGGTCATAGGGCAGTGGGTGGTGCCTCGCAATTTGTCCATTAAAGGTTCCTGCTTCCCCTTTGAGTGAACGATGCTATCCCAGGAACCATGGCTGAGCAGCAGGCTCTCTCTTAAGTACGTCCAATCATAGATTAAGCACTCTGAATCTAATTCTTTCTTGCAGCTAAAAGACATTGACTATAGTGATAGAGCCCAATAAATGCCTACAAATTCTTGTGTGGACAGGTTACACTGGAAACTAATATTTATAGGATAATACACAGTAATCCTGTGTTCCTTTAAGCTTCCAGTTTTTGGGATAAACCTTCCTTCTTCTCCATTTTAGTCCAGGGAAAATTTCAATCAGACTTTTCTGACACTTGTGTTTGCCTTCTGACCCTGTACTTCACCATCGTCTGCTGGCAAGAGCTTGACCAAGGGATCTGCGTGGAGCTGTTTCGGAAACACATCTGCAGCTCATGTCTCACAAAGCCATCACAGGGAAACCAGATCCTGCTTCTTGGTGGGTGAAAGGATTGGACAATTTGTCCTTAAATCTTTCATCCATCACCTTGCTTTTCCTTCTAACAAAGAGCAAAGAACACCTCGATTAGAAATCATGCCTACAGCACACGTAAGAAACTACAGTACTCTGAAAATCCCAATAGTGCTGTAAAACCAAGGACTAAACCTTGCAAGGTTGTTGTGGTCTTGAAAAATTCCTCCCTCTGTGCTAGAAGAAGCGAAACTTGTTCATCATAAACTCAATTTGTAATCACTCTTACTGCCTCCTACTATGTTTTTCATTTCTAGAGGATTCAGATGAGAAGATACGCATACACACATGCGGGAAACAATCCCCTTACACCTATATGAAAGTTAAATTTTAAATGAGAAAGGTCAAACAAGTTCAGATTGAGCAAAAGTGGTGCTCAGTTAATTTCCACACCCCCTACCCTTGCAATGGTACCGGGGCACATTTACATGTATTCCTTCTGACAGACTCCTGTGAGGCAGGAAATTGGTTTTATCTGTGGAAAAGCAGGCTAAAGGATTTGTGCATGGTCACACAATGAATCTATAAGGAAAAAGGGATTTGGGCATAAGTTTTCTCAGTTGCAAAAAGCACTCTAAGCCCTGGACTCTGAATCTATTTCAAACAAAGGTATATAAGCTTAGTCACCCATATTTTCTCAGTTAGCAGTTAGTTCTGAGTCCCTTAATGAGCTGTATAAATCAGCATTTTTCTAGAACTGAATGCAGAAAGATCTGAGCCTACTCTTTTAAACCCACAGGGCTAAATCTCCCGGAATACATACATATACCACTGCCTATTTCTTCATCCCATAAAGCAGATAGGTTTGAGCCATACATAAAGAAAACACAATGGAATATCCTGAAGATAATACAGCGGCGTATCCTTTCTCTGCAAGAAATGAACAATGAAGCTGGACAAGGGTTTTTCTGCTTTTAAACTCTTTTCAATAGGAAAACGTTTTTCATCATTTAGAAGTACAGACGGAATGTGCATCTTCCTCTCAGAGTTTCATTTTTCCTTCTTTCAAGAAAAGTTTTTAAAAAGGTTTTGAAAAGACAGAAGTGGTGTTTGCTGTGTTTTGGGAGGGATCTGGAGAGAAGTTCCTCTGTGTTTACCCAAAACTGAAAGTGCTTTCCGTTGAAAACAGTGTCATGGATCTTTCTGCAGGATTCAGTGTGCTCACCTCACACTCAAATGCCCTCTGGGGATGAATACCTCACCTCTCCCCATCAAGGCACTGTACTGACCTAATCACCAACCACTGTAAGAAAGATCTTGAGCTCTTAGAGAGTGCCCAGTGGAGATGGTGAAGGGTCTGGAGGGGAAGCCATGCAAGGAACAGCTGAGGTTTTCAGTCTTACTGAAAAGCTGACATCTGACAGAAAAATATTCTCTGAACACTTGTAATGGCAGTCATTGCCATCTCACTAGCTCAGCAACGTTATAAGAGTCATAGAATCACAGGCTTAAGGGCTGCAAGGGACCTCAGAAGGTCACTGCTCCAATCTCCTGCTGAAATCAGACTGCACAATCTCTTTGGGCAACCTCTTCAGCTCTTAACTGTCCTCGCGGAGAAAAAGTTTCCCCCCACATATGATCTGAACCACACTTGTTTCAGTTTATAGCTGTTGTCCCTCGTACTCTTATCTGTCTCACCCTCCGTGTCATTGATAAGATGTTAAACAGGGCAGGCTCCACAGCAGAGCCGTGTTAGAGTCTGGTTATTAATGGGCTCAGAGTGGAGTAGTACCGTGAACCCATTAATAAGCAGACTCTAACAGGATGAGGCCCCTCATCCTCGACCTTCTGAAAGCAGTCCAACTGTGTTTGTTGTCCATGTGATTGTCCTCCCATCTGGCCTGCAGTATCAAAAGCTGACTGACCAAAGCCTCACTGCAGCAGAGGGAAAGGGCAGTCAGTGCCCCCATTCGCTCATCCAGTCTCTTCCCTACAGGGGAATCAGGTGGGTCAGACATGATTTAACCCTGGTCAAGCCGTGTTGTTCCCAGCCGCTTTATGTGGCCACCATGTCCCCAGAAATGTGCTCCTACAGGTCTCACTCCATGATTTTCCCACTGATCACAGTGATCAGTTTCTTAGATAATTCTTTTGGTTTTAGAAGACGAGTTCAACTTTTACTTCTCCAGTCGTCATGGAACTTCCTCAGTCTCCATGATCTTTCAAGAGCAGCAGAAAGGGGCCTTACAAGGACACCATCCAGCCCTTTCGGCACCCTTGTATGCATGCTAGGTCCCATGGGCTTGCACGATCCAGTTTTTCTCATGTAATTCCTGACTCGACCCTCATTCTCTCTTGGTGGCTCTTCTCCCCCTTGTACCTCTTCACTCAGTTTAGGGGCAGAAAAAAGCTTGTTGATAACAACAGATGCAAACTGGATACCTCTGCCTTACTACGTCTCTGCTTTTAAATCATTTGTCCCATACAGCAATGAGTCCACATTCACCTTGTGCAGCATTTTGTTGCTCACATAGCTGTATGAGCTCTTTTTGTTGCCCTTGTTGTCCCTTGCAGGTCTATATTCCACCTAATCTTTCATTTTCCTAACACTACTGTTGCATGTTCAAGGAAGTTTTTGAGTTTCTCACTGGCAGCTTGTCCCTGATGCCCGCTCCTGCCCAGTGCCTGTTTGCTTCAAACCTCTGTCATGGCTCTGCTTGCCCAAGCTGGTCCCCTGATACCTGCACTCACCTTCCTGACTGTGCCTAGAGGATGCTCTTCTCTCAGCCTTGACAGCTTTCCAGAGCTCCTTTGCCTTCCAACAAGCTTTCCAGTTCCCTGAATAACCCAAAGTCTCTTCTCCTAAAGCACAAGGTCTGTACTCAGCTATTCCCTTTTTTTATTCACCTCCAGAACCCGGATATCCCCATTTCATGGCCTTTAAAACCACAAATTCTCTCATTGCCACACAGCATATCCTGATTAGTCAACAACAGCTTTGTCTGCAGCCACGTCTGTTGATCCACACAGTACCTCTATTGGAAAGTTACTCCCAACAACCTCCAAGAGCCTCCTTGACTGCTTGTGTCCCACCATGCTGCCAGATGCCAGGAAGGTTAAAGCATGCCTTGAGAACCAGGCTCTGTGAGCCAGAGACATCCACAGATGTCCTTGAGTTCCTTAAAGAAGACTTCATTCACTCCGCACCCTGACCAGGAGGTCTGTCAGTCACTGTCCCTGCAGTGCCATCCCCTGCCCGTCTCTCCTCCCACCCTGGCTCAGAAGCTGTTGCCCAGATGTTGTCCATCCCAAGCCAGAGCTCTGGCATCAGAGCTACCTTAACACAGAGGCAAGTGAGGAGTGAGCGGGAGACTGGGAAAAGGAGGGAAAGGAAGGGGATACAGGATCCCATCTCTTGATGTGTCCTAGTGCTCCTTGATCCACAAAAAAGAAGGTCCTGGAGTCAACAACAATCCCCTGCTGTCAGTACAGGTGTGGGAAGGGAAGGGAAGTTCAGGAAGTTTGGGAAGGGAAGTTCGGGAAGTTCGAGAAGTTCGAGAAGGGGAGTTCAGGAAGTTCGGGAAGTTTGGGAAGTTCGGGAAGTTCGGGAAGGGAAGTTTGGGAAGTTTGGGAAGTTCGGGAAGTTCGGGAAGGGAAGGGAGAAGGGAAGGGAGAAGGGAAGGGAGAAGGGAAGGGAGAAGGGAAGGGAGAAGGGTCTGTCTAGCAAATTCATTACACCAGATTAGGGTAGAGCAGTTCAGTCAGAAGTGACCTACAACAATCACCTTTTTTAATTCCCAAGTATCACCATAATCACCTAATTCCCAGGAACAACAGGGATAAATATAGCACTGAGTAGCATGATTACTGACTCGTGCAATAACAGTCAGAAGAAGTGTGTTAATATTTCAACAATACAAAGAATTAATTGCAAAATGCTTCCTTAAAATGAAGGACATTTTCAGCACGTAAGACTTCAGTTCACTTTCATATTTCATTAATATATAACTTTAGGAAAAACAAAGGGAAGAACTTGAATTTTTTTTTTTGTTTTCTCTCTGGATATTGATATAGGAGATTATTTGGTTGATGTGATTTTTTAAATTCTTAAATAAATCATACTATAGGAGTTTTACAAAATGAAAATCTGAACTAACACAAGCAGGCAGAATACTGGTCTCTCAGTAGGGTAGCTGAAATTAGGATTTTAATTACTTTTTGATCAGAATTGTGACTACTTCTCACAATCTAAATCTCTACAGAATCTCAAAACATCTTTCATATGCATGTTTGCTTTTGCTACTCATTACGCCATTTAAGTTCACACTTTTTGATATTTTTATAGTGAATTAGATAATTTCGAAAACTACAAGGAAGAGTAATGGTAAAAATAGGTAGGAGAGAATTATGTGTAATTCATACAGAAATATTTAGGTCTCAACAAGTCAGTGTTTCAAATGATCGCCTAAATGAAATAATTTTGAGAAAATTTTCATGCGGCTTCAGGATTAAATCTTGTGAAGAGAACAGTTTGGATCGGAAGGGATCTCAAAGCTCATCCAGTCCACCCCTTGCCCCTTCCACTAGACCAGGTTTCTCCAAGCCCCATCTGACCCGGCCTTGGACATTTCCAGGGCTGGGGCAGCCACGGCATTTCTGGGCAACCTCTTCCATCCAGTCTACACCAGAGATAACTTGCAGGCATGCTGTAATGATTTAGTAAAGCCTGGCAATGCTCTTTCCCTTACCAGAGCAGCATCCTTTCTGTTGGATTTACTCTCTCCATTAACAGCTGGTTTTTGTAAGTAAACCAAAGTGCTAAGAAGCAGACGGGGAAAAAGATTGCCTTAGAAGGGAAGATAGATGAAAAACCAAAGGCTGTCTTGGGTCAAATCTGGCCTTTCACCTGTTGTTGCTAAGGCGTGTGTGAAATCTGGAGGCCAGATGGGCAAGCACACCTACAAGCCTTGCTCCGAGGGGTCCCTCTGCTCAGAAAACTCACTCTTCATCCAAGTTTGCAGTTTAAAAGAGCTGCTCACTAATCACAGTGATAGTCTCAACCACTTCTTAATTTCATATGCCAGCGCACCAGAATTTTCGGGTAATTTTTTCTTTCCCCTCCAAGGACACCTTGCGACCACTCCAAAAGCACCAAATATAGCTATAAATATCAGGAAGGAGCCCCGGAGCACTGCAGAAACTCTGTAGTTTATCTTGGAGACATGCAGCAGCTTCCTGACAGCTTGGCTTCGACTTCAATTTTCTTTCTCCCTGCGCCAGGCACCATATGCTGACTGTTACAATGAAATGACACTTAACCCGCACGCCTGCAACAGAGAGGCTATATTTAAATTCAGCTGTTAGGTGAAAGTGTGCTTTGGAAAAACCTCCAGGAGGCTGCATCCAGATGGTTACAGAGAAGAATCTTTATCTAGGGAGTTGGGGGAGGATAACAGGTTACAGCAGCATCACTTCTGAAGTTGTGGTGATATTCCCTTTCCTTTTGGGTAGAACCAAAACCATTGCATAATGCAGTGTTTGGCACTCAGCAGCCTGGCTATTTGGAAGAAAGAAAATTTTAATAAACTTGGTTTCTTTGGGATTTTCTGTAATTGTTTCTGTCTGCGTGTTACCAGTCTCAACTTCTTACTTGAAGTTAACCTAACGAAGTAAATAGAAATGTTATTACATTTATTTTTCAGCATTTTGTCAGTATAACTTTACTTTTAAATGGCAGAAGGACACTGGAGGGAAGCTCTGTAACTGTTGGAATCTCAGCATTGAATATTTGGCATTCTGAATCAGATCATTCCCAGCATTTTAGCCTCTTCCATAAAGGGAAAGATGGCAGTCAGGGAGCTGATTATGTTTTCCAGATTTCCAAAGGAAATGTCAGTCCTGACAGTCCCTAAAGCAGTTCAACAAACCTGTGACACTGGCACATTTTTTACTTCAGTTTTTTTGGAGGAAATGCTTCAGAGTACATGAGGGTATTTATGAATTCATGTTGAAGAGTTCTTTACTTTGGCTAATGATTTTCAAATCAGTTTTAGAGATTGAGAACAGAAGAACATGCAAAAAATCTACAGACTGACCACTCACTCTTTAGATAAGGGGAACATCTGAACTCCAGCCTCTGATATGAGGCCATATATTTCCATTCTACATGTCTTTTTTAAAGCAAGCAGATGAAACAGATGTGAATCAATACTGTTTTCTGAGGTGTTTCCAGAGCAGTAACTTCCCAAAGTAAGCTCACTTTTCATCTGGTTGTGTTTAGCGCAGTGTTGATGCTATCATAGTGATTTCATGCAGCCATTAGTCTAAGTTCATGTAAAACATCCCTCAGAATTGCTTCCCTTCATACCCCTCTGCCACACCAACATGATGTGAATACCTGCATGCATGCTCACCACAAAAGGTAGTTCGGGAATATTTCAGGTATTCAGCTAATTTCAGAGAAGTCCAGAACTTTCTAACATTTACTTAGAGACACTGAAACAGTAAATATGAAGGCAGGATGCTCTCAAAGCCCACCTAAAGCATCCTACGAGGGGAGGATGTTGGAAAATTGTATGTATGTGTATGCAGATACACACACATGTATACATTCAAACTGGCAAATGATTTCAGAACAAGTACATGTGACCATGAAGCTGTCATTATGCTTCTCACAGGGAAATCCACGAAAGCCTGTCAATAAACAGTGAGAAAACACTGTCTTGAAAAAGTAAAGTTACACTTCTAAAGCTCGATTGAATTGACCAGCACTTCTGTTGGACCTGGTCAGTCCCCAGCTCAGCACCAGTCTCACACAAATCAAACAAACCTACTGTTTGTCCTCACATTTTCTTAGCCAAAGTCTGGGACACCTCAGTTCTGCTCTTCCCAAAAGATCTGACCCGCAAAATTCAGTTTTAGAAAGCTCAAGATAAATCTTTTAAGACTGGTCCCAGTTAATGAGGCGTAGCCTGTTGGCAGAGCTCTTTCTTTATGGGCCACGTTGGCCTTCCGAGACACATCCTGTGCAGGGGAGGACAGGTTTCCTTGTATCTGCTGATGCTCCAGTGCCAGGCAACCCAAAAATCTGCCATTAATGCACCCAGTTATTTAGCTGTGCTGCGAATTCATCTCTAACCTAATTTAGCAGTGAGTATCCGTGTAAGGAATAGCCTGATTCACTTTCGCTCCATGTAGGAGCAGAGATCGACTTCTTAGTGACAATTACACCCAATCAGAAGAAGAAAAATATACCATATGAGGAGATTTTACTGTGAGATCTGCAATCAGGCCATCCGCAGTCCCCTCTACAACTAACACAGCTGGATCCAGCTCTAGAACCCATTTCCAAAAACTCAAAGCCTAAACAATCCCCACGTGAACACATATTCACCGACGCATGTAGAAAAGATTGTTACACTGTCTTTTCACTGTCATTTTTCTTGGGGGTTTTTAATCCCTCTTTCCCACGTGGAAATGTCTTCTAAAGAGTAGAGCAAGAGGTGCATGACTTTCTCCTGTCTTTGCCTGCCTGCACTGTTAATGCAGAATGCTCCCTACCCGCTGGCTACGGGATGCATTACAGAGCACAGACCCTCAAATATAGAATCATAGAATCATGGAACAATTAAGGTTGGAAAAATCTTCTAAAAACTTCTAAAATCGAGTCCAGCCATTAAGATAACATCGACAGGCCCACCTCTAAACCATCTCTAAGTGCCACATCCAATGTTTTTTGAACACTTCCAGGGATGGTGACTCCACCACTTCCCCGGGCAGCCTGTTCCAATGCTTTACAACCCTTTCCGTGAAGGAATTTTTCCTGAAATCCATCAATAACATGGAAGTAAAAGAAGCACGGGTTTGGTAAGTAGACAGCAGTAAAATTTCAGCCCCAGTGTTTTTCTCCTCTCCAAAATATTTCTTGACAGTCCAGATTGTTTGAGGAAAAAAACAGTCCCTAAAAGTAAGGAAACAAACACATCACCACACAACTGAAGTGCTTTTGTTGTTGGATTGGGGTTTTTTTAAATAAAACAAGTACAAACGATAATACCTATAATAGGTAATATGTAACATAATATAACAGCAAAACCTGTAGTAACTACGAGCTCATATCTTTGAAGAACAGTTAATTTGCAATTCCAGCTGCTCAAAGGTAGGGTATGCCACTAGGAACCAGAATGAACAGGAATTCTGCTTTCTTCCACATCTGACATTGGGCCAAGAAATCTCTTTGCAGGTAAGCCGGGTGCATCACTGTCAGTGCCACTGTCAGAAGCCAACACCAAGGGTTCAGAGGCCTGGGGAAGGTGGAGGGGAATGTTAGCTCCCAATTCTACAGCAAAATTTCGTTACTGGCACTGCAGAAAGTAATATTTTAGCAACTTATAAAAGAAAAATGTTCAGATTTAGGTGAGAGATATAGTGTCATCCAGTGCCACAACCAGCTGGCAAAATTTACTTAAGGCAGGATGACATAAACTATATAAAATAAAGCTGAACCAATACACTTGGTATTATGCAAAAAAGTATACAGCAAGAAACCTTTTGAATTCAATTCTAGATCTATTATCTGAACTTATCACCTGTAAATTTTCCCTCACTTCTGTTTAAGAACCTCAGAATTTCCCTGCCCTGTATCAACGCTGTTGTTCTGCAAGCTCCTTTCCTGCTCCCTCATCATCAAATCCACAGTGCTTTGCCATATCCTGTAAGTAATTCAGTCCCATGTATTAAACTCCTCTAATTCACAAAACCCTCAAGCTTTCCTCCTGTCAGACTGAGCTTTTTGCTTCTATTTTTATAGCCTCACATCATTATTTGTTTTGTTCCTCTTTCGTTCTCTGTCCCAAAGTTTTTGCAGTCAGGATCTGAACCTACTGAACCAAACCAGGAGGGATAAGCTTGTTAAACATTTCAACTATTCACAAAATTTTCCACTGGTGACAGTGGAACCATCCTAGTTAATATGAAACTGGTAAGCCATCTTCTTCAGCACAGCAATCACCCTCCTTAGGTGCCTAAATAAACAAATGTCACACCAAGGACTAAAGTCTTTTGAAAATATGAGGTTCTTTTGAAAATCTGTTTCTGAGTGCTAATGCTAAGCTGTATAGAAAGTGTCAGTGATTGACTAGTGAAAAAAAAATAGTACTTAAACAGCATATTTAATTGATATGGCATTAGCCTCAATGACATTTAGAGAACATCAAAGACAGAACATATCTGTGTCATGAGGAATATGAAGCAAAAATGGAACTTCAGCAGAATGAGTAAATTTAATTCAATGAGCAACAATAGTTAGGATAACAAAATATTCTGTGCAGTAAGTTTACTCATCCTCTTAACTTTATTTGTGCAGCCTGAAATTGGATTCCATAGAAATGCAAAGTTTTACAGATTGCTGAGATCTGAACCTTTATCTTTCCTTGCAGGCTATTTGTATTAATCTACTTTTCTTTGAAGCACAGAGCTATTAAACTGTTAAAGCTCATTTAAAATGTGGCTACATTTCTATCAATGGACACAGATAGTTGAATTATAGATTTTAATTGTGCTTTTTAAACTTTGGACGTGCTTATTTAGAAATATTTGCAACAAAAATATGCAATTAAAGAGCTTTTATTGCTGCTGATTGATGAATTGTGTCTATATTGACAGCAAGAGGCGGCTTAGCATACAGGAGAAATTGCGTGGGCCACTTTCTATTAGTGACTGACACAAAAACCACAGGCACCTTCGTTCCCCTGCCTTTATTAGTACCTTATCATGAAATCAAAGCATGTGAAAACATAACATGCAATCCTCTTTAGCAGTGAGATACAAGAATATTTCACACTTGAGTAGCACCCATCTTACAAAACCAGTTCAATACATAACTGGAAAATCAGAATCTGTGTTATTCATCTGACACATCTGTCTAACTTCTCCAAAAGCAGAACTGGACAGTTTCCATCCTGTAATATTCAATCACTTTTCCCATCACAAACTGCAGCTGTGGGATGGCCACAGCATAGGAGAAAATAAAAATACAACATAATTAAAAACAAAAAGTAGGAACAAGCACTGCAGTAAAACAGCAAAGGTGAACTCCACTTGCTTTTCAGGGTATTATCAGATAGCAAGGAATGCGTTACTCTGCTTTGTCAGATTTGAAATTTTAAAAAATCATCTTGTACCATCAAATACACCTGGCACCAGAGTGGAGAGAGAGACAGAATAAACCTAATCCTTTCACAAATACCACCACCCTGACAAAACTTACACAGCATGACATGAGCACCTATAGAAAAAAATGACAAAAAGGAGGTGTTTATAATGGGCAATTGTTTTCTTCCAGAAACTGCTCATTTCAGCTTATCAGTATTTTAAAAATGGCTAAACTAGAAATGGCTACAAACTACTTCAGAGGGAACACAGTGTGTGTGTCTAACCTCCTCTCTGCCTCAAGACTGGTTCCAAAATCTGCACAACATGTATTCACACATATTCTCAAAGTTTTATTTCTTTTTAGTAAACAGTTAATTAGATAACTGACTTCACTGAAAATGATGCTTTAAATTTTTGTTTGGTATGAAAAAGGTGTTCAACCAACCTGGAAATACCTTAGAGAAATCATATAATCATAAAATTGCTAACTGTGGAAAAGACTTCTCAGGCCGTCAAGTCCAATCACCAACTCAGCACCACGTTCACCTCTAAACCATATCCTCAAGTGCCACACCTACACACCTTGGGAACACCTCCAGGGATGGGGACTCCACCATGGCCTTCAGCAGCCTGTGCCAGGGCCTGATTATCCTTTCAGTAAAGAAATTTTCCTTAATATCCAACCTGAGCCTGCCCTGGCCCAGCCTGAGGCCGTTCCCTCTCCTCCTGTCCCTGTTCCCTGCGAGCACAGCCCGACCCCCCCGGCTGCCCCCTCCTGTCAGGGACTTGTGCAGAGCCACAAGGGCCCCCCTGAGCCTCCTTTGCTCCAGGCTGAGCCCCTTTCCCAGCTCTCTCAGCCTCTCCTGGGGCTCCAGCCCCTTCCCAGCTCCGTTCCCTTCCCTGGACATGCTCCAGCCCCTCAAGGTCTCTCTGGCCACGGGGGCCCAGAACTGGACACAGAACTCGAGGTCCCTCAGCAGTGCCAGCACAGGGGACAGGCACTGCCCTGACACCAGGGCTGGCCCAGTCCAGGGGCCATTGGCCTCTTGGGCACACCTGGGCTCCTGCCCAGCCTCTGTCCCCAGCACCCCCAGGGCCTTTCCTGACGGGCACTGTCCAGTCACTCTGCCCCAGCCTGGAGCAGCAGGGGGTTATTGTGGACCAAGTGTAGGGATCTGGCACTTGGCCGTGTTGACCCTCACACCACTGGTGTTGGCCCATCCATCCAGCCTGCTTGGGCCCCTCTGCAGGGCCTTCCTACGCTCCAGCACCTCAACATTTTTCTACTGCACTCAGCAGTAGTTGATTTCATAAAAAGTGGATGTACAATCCTTGAACACACTGGTTGTGAAGGCTTCTGCCTTCACCTTCTGCTCCTGCCTGTGAGGAGCATGACTGTTCCTCATTTCACAGCATGGGAATTAAATCTCCATACTACTGTTCCAAATTCCACCATTTGCTATCAGTGACAAAAACATCATCACTCTTTATGTTAGAAAGGAGTTAAATAAATCCCAAATCCTAATCCTTTTGCTGGATTAGTCTCAGCATCAAGTCCACAGTGGACACATTTATACTTTTATATATTTCCCTCTGTGTATGCCTGTCAATTTACAATGAAGATCAACATATCATTTCATGCTAGTCTAGACCCAGAAATTTCTGTAGTCTGTCAGTTCAGGCCCCCTGCTTTAACTAGAAGTGGATTACTTCATCCAAGATACTTTAATACCCCACAAGACTAATTCACAGGTCATGTCACTTTTGCATAATGTTGTTACAGAGATAGAATGATTCCTGATTTTCAAGACCTGGTAACAGCCAAAGGGTAAATAACATGCGTGTCTTTGCCTGAGGCATTTTTAATGTGAAGTCATTCATTTCACTCCTTTCTTACTTTTTCAGCATTGACTAAAAGGTATTACCAAACCTTGTGCAGGAGAATAATTTAATTCAGCAAGCAGAAAACATAGGGACTGTTTTGATTCTGAGTTATATGTTGTAGGCCACCTTCCACAGAGCATTTTGCTAAGACCAAACAGGTGAGATATTCAGTGACATATCTCATGAAATTATAAACTGTAAACTGTATTGATTAGTAGTAAATGTGCAGAGGAAAACTGGTAATATTGTCTGATTGCCTGAATAATGAAAGCCACCCCAGCTTCTTGCATTCTTTCTGAGAATCACAAAAATCACAGAATCGTTTGGGTTGGAAAACCTTTAAAGCACATTCAGTTCCAGCCCCTGCCATGGGCAGGGACACCTTCCACTAGCCCAGGGTGCTCCAAGCCCCATCCAGCCTGGTCTTGGGCACTGCCAGGGATCCAGGGGCAGCCACAGCTGCTCTGGGCACCCTGTGCCAGGGCCTTACAGGAAACAATTTCTTCCCAATATCCCATCCAGCCCTGCCCTCTGGCAGTGGGAAGCCATTCCCTGTGTCCTGCCACTCCAAGCCTGTGTCTAAAGTCCCTCTCCAGCTCTCCTGGAGCCCCTTTAGGCCCTGGAAGGGGCTCTGAGCTCTCCCTGGAGCCTTCTCCTCTCCAGGTGAGCACCCCCAGCTCTCCCAGCCTGGCTCAGAGCAGAGGGGCTCCAGCCCCTGGAGCATCTCCGTGGCCTCCTCTGGACCAGCTCTAGCAGGTCCATGTGCTCCTCAGGCTGAGGACCCCAGAGTGTAGTGCCAGGTGGGGTCTCATGAGAAAAGACTGATGGGAGAAAAGACTTTGTTGCTTTGATTTGGCAAGAACAAATTATTCCACAAATGTAACCGCAACAGAGGGTGTAATAGTGATGTTCTTCCATTAGAAAATAATAAAATATAATATGAATTTTGGATACAATATCCAATGCCCCAAACTTTAATAGAAATGTTTTTACCAAACATAAAGCCCTGTGTACTTTGTAGTCTACTTCTGTGAGCTGTTTATAGTGGTGTTAGAAGTGTCCGTGCACCATAGGTCATCAGACAATTCCTAGGGCAAAAATGATGAGATATCACTAAATTTGTGTTTCATTTCCCTAAACAGAAATAAATCTGTCTTTTTTGAGGAGGGCAGGGGGGAAGATTTAGAGCTGTATATGTAAAAATAAACCTTCAGTCTATGCAGCTGTGACAGTACTTGTCAAGAATACAAATGTCCCACAAATGTCCCAGCTCCTGGAAGAGAGTAGGTTTAGTTTAGACATGAAAAGGAAATTCTTCCCTGTGAGGGTGGGCAGGCCCTGGCACAGGGTGCCCAGAGCAGCTGTGGCTGCCCCTGGATCCCTGGCAGTGTCCCAGGCCAGGCTGGATGGGGCTTGGAGCACCCTGGGACAGTGGGAGGTGTCCCTGCCTATGGCAGGGGTGGGAATGGGATAGACTTTTAAGATTCTTCCAACCCAAACCATTCTGTGTTTTTTATGATTCTGTGGTGCTTTTTCAAGTCAGTGGCACTAGTGGTCCTCACCAGTGAAGAATACCATCTTTCCCATTTAGTCTGATTCTAGATTTGATTTAACATGGTTTCTTAAAAAGTGGCAGTCACGGATCAGCATTTAGGTAGTTACAGATGTGGGGAGGTGTTACAGGCAGAGGAGTGTATCCATTCCTGAACTTACTGTAGATCCTCAAATGAGTTTCATCCATTTCTAGACATATTAAGCCACAAATCACTTTAAAGCTCTTTCCACATTTGATGACCATACATCATAGTGGGCAAAATAATGTTGATGCCTTATCCTGGGCTTAGAATGAAAAGCCAAACACGGTTAGAGGGGAAAAAGGGATTTTACCTCAGAGTTTATTAAGGATCCTTAGATCCAGGCAGGAGAACCCTGTAAGAATGCCCCCCTGGACCGAGGCATGGAATGCACGTTGGAAAATGCACACCGGAGAATACACAGAAAAGCCCCCCTGTGATCGTTTGCTTATACAATTACAGACCTTACATATCAGCATATTTATCATAGATTTTCCAATGGGAGGCTCAGGAGGAGCCCCCTCGTAAGGAGTGACCCCCTCTGCATAGATCTATCTTAGTTTACAGAATATGTTCTGGAGAAGACCTTGGGTCTGGGGCTCGCTGTCCCCCTAATTACGAAGTTTCTAAGATGTTTGGTCTCTTGGCTTAACAGAACTTTGGGTCTAAGCTAAGTTATCAAATTTAGGGAATTACAAGTATGTGGGTTAAAAGCACTGAGGGTACAGAAAAGCTGCATAAAAGCGTATATGAAGAGGGATATGAGAGGACTATATGAAAAAGCAAAAATCATTATGGCATCATGTTATCACAAAAGGCACACCCAAAAAATGTCCGTGCAGAGTTTAATGCGAGTGCCAAAACATGACCCTCTTACAAATGCCTTGACTGCAAGATAAGCTGCAGCCAGGCCCAGCAATCCAGCAGGGGACAGGAAGTTGTGGGAAAGCCATCTGTGTTCATTCTGGCGCTCGAGGAACTGTTGGCTCCCTGGATTTGCCCTGGGGGTGTTAAGCTGGAGCCACTTTCCTGTCCCTGCCCTCGGCAGGCAGTGTTGGCAGGCAATCCCTCCAGCGGCCTTTCCACTCCTGGGGTTGTTACCATCATCTTCCTTTGTTTTCTGGCTTTAAGGGCTGTTCCTTACCAGGCTAGCTCCTTCTGAAATCACTGGTTTGTTAGCACGTTTCAGGATGGTCTCACACCACAACAGAGAAGCAAAGCATGAGCTTTTTTTCACAGCTGGGAAAAGCATATTTCACAGGGATAAAACCACCTCATCTCAGGCACAGCGCTGTTCAGACAGAGCTGTCAGCCACCAGTTCATTTGGTAACGTGCAGGTGAACCTTCCTCTGTTCCACCCTACCCGCTCTCAAAAGTTCTGTTCCCTGACTAAATTCTGAGATATTACCAAGTTTACTTAACTAAAATTGACCTTTCCCTACTGTTTTGTTCCGGTTACTATGACAGAACCAACTCTCCTGAGGGAGAGAGGAATGTTAACTCATGCATATCAGCCTTACACAGGAATTTCCAAAGATTTAAGCTGAGTTGGAGACAGGAGTCCCATGACCTCAGTTTTTGTGCTGTAGAAACTTGCCAAGTCCCACTTTGTTTTAGCATAAATACTACATGAGGACTCTTTTATTGCTGTCAACAACCATATAACATCTTGCAAACCCACTCATGGTTTGGAATTCTCATGGTTTAAGTGTGAAGACAAGAAATAGAGTGACATAAGTGTCAGCTATAAATCGTATATCTAATTTTGTCTCCCCATAAATATAGAATTGGTACATGAAGACTTTTTTAAAAGTACAATTCTTTTTCTTTCATTTTAATGTCCTACTTCACAACATTTGAAGTTTAAATGTTCTTGTTATTTATCTCTGAATTCCAATGAATGACTATGGTTAAAATTCCTTTTTAAGTTATTCATATTCACCAATCCTGTAGAATGGGAAAATGACCATCACTGTAAAAAAAATTTTGAACTGTTTGATTGTTTATTTTGGTATTTTGATTGTTTTTGTCTCTCTGAAAGAATAAGTGCCAGGGAGTTTGATGTTTAATACTGATTTCTAACACTCCTTCCTGGTTTGGGTGCCAAGGAAACACATACCCGAATCACACAGAACTGCTGCATCAGAACCAGTAAACAAGAACACATGTGTGCTCATCCAGGCCAAGGAGTCAGCTGTAAAAATAGCCATAACCATTACTTCATCAGGCAAAATCCTAAATAAACAGATGCACCTCTGAAGACAACCACATGAGAAATCGTTCCACTAAAATGAAAATCAAATTTCAAAGGCAGAAAAAATAAAAGAAAAAAGAGAAAAGGCAAAGGTGTCTAAGGAACAAAGCAGTCCTTGGGGGAATTTTGAGGGAATTGCTAATGAAACAGAGGCTAGGGAGCCTCTGGAGAGGCATGTGAAAGGAGGAGTCAGGATCCAGGTTTTGAGTTGTATTCACGTGCTGTTAGCCACAACTTGGCCACCCAGCCTGGGCACTGAACTCAGCACCAACTCCTTTCAGATTCTTTGGAAGTTTGGAGCTGTGCACCACTTGTAACATTTATCAAACATATATTGACAGCTCCTAGCACCGTCAACACATGAGCACACAGTGGATCCAGAAATGAAGATAGAAGTGGAAAATCTACAGCATACGACTTTCCCCTGACATTATCACACAAGGAATCTATGGAAAACTGAGATTTAAATTAAGAGCTTCTGTAGCCACATATATACCTATTTTTTTCTGTATTGTCAAGGGTAATTTCATTAACTATGTCCAGAATCATTTGGAAAGACAGAGAAACAAATGGAGCAAAGTCATAGTAGCCCCTGTAGGAAAAAGAAGTTTCATGATAATGTGTTTCAGTTACAGTTTCTCAGAAGTCCTCTACTGCAGCCACAGCTAAAATTTAATGGATAAGTTTAAGGCATAATCTAGAGTTGTGAGAACTCAAATCAAAAGCGTGAGAAAATGCAGCAAGATCTGACAGAATGTTTCTGCCATAGGCATTTTAATACGAGGATCTAATCAGGAAAGATCTTTTGGCATTGCCAGGGTTACAAAGATTTTCTGGATGTCTGATTCATGAGCAAGTGTCCGTAGCAAACTTCATTAATGTCTTGGCCAAAGGCTCCTATTCAGACACCAGACTGTAGAGGATATAAGCTTTTCTTTCTAATGAACAGTGTTCTTCTCACTGCAAAAAGGTGAATCATTAGCCTAATTTATTGAACTCATCCACATCTATCTTTATATTTATGTATGTATATATACACACATATCTCTACACACACACACAGGCACACACATATGTGTACAGAAATATACACTCATGAATATATATACACATATGCATTCATATTCACACCGATTCATCCTCACAGTAATCACCCATATTTGGGTTCTAGGCATCAGCAAATTAACAAGCACCACAGTCTACATGTTTTCCACTTATTCTAATTTATCGAGCCTTGTGATTTGCTACCAAAAGCATCATTACAGAATCACAGGATCTGCCAGTTTGTAAGGGACCCACCAGGATCATCCAGTCCAACTCCTGGCCCTGCACAGGACACCCCAACAATCCCACCCTGTCCCTGAGAGCAGTGTCCAAATGCTCCTGGAGCTCCGGCGGCCTCGAGGCCGTGACTGTTCCTTGGGGAGCCTGGGCAGTGCCAGCACCCTCTGGGTGAAGAATTATTTCCTAATATCCAACCTAAACTTCCCCTGACACAACTTCAGGCCATTCCCATGAGTCCTGTCCCTGGTCATGAGAGACAAGAGATCACTGTCAGTCTCTCCTCTTCCCCTCACAAGGAAGCTGTAACTGTGATGAATCTCCCCTCACTCTCCTCCAGGTGAGCAGAAAAAGTGCCCTCAGTGACTCCTCATAAGGCTTCCCCTCAAGGGAAGCCCTCCTTTGGATGCTCTCTAATAATTCAATGTCTTTTTTATCTTGTGGCACCCAGAACTGCCCCCAGCACTGGAGGTGAGGCCGCCCCAGGGCGGAGCAGAGCGGGACAATCCCTCCCTGACCAAACTGCCCGTGCTGGGCCTGGTGCCCCCAGGACAGGGATGTCCCCCTGGCTGCCAGGGCACTGCTGCCTCAGATCCAGCTGGCCATGGGCCAGGACCCCCAGGGCCCTTCCCACAGCTGCTCTGCAGCCTCTCGCTCCCAGTCCATACACACAGCCAGGGCTGCCCTGTCCCCGGGGCAGCACCTTCCTCGTTAAACTCCACATGGTTGGTGATTGCCCATCTCTCTAATTTGTGCAGGACTTTCTGCAGTGCCATTCTGCCACTGAGGGAGTCAAACAGTTCCCAAGGGTGTCCGGAGTGTGACGAGGCTCAGGGCTTCTGGATGGGTTCCTGAGTTCGGGTACCCAATAACATTCCCTGTACAGCTCAATCTCAGCCCCAGTTTTTCCTTCAGTCACAGCCGCTGGAGCATTATCAGCTGAGTGTTTATTTTACAAAAGAAAAATGGAAATGAACAGTTCTTCACAACAAGAGACCTCACTAAAAGAACTTCATTTTCAATCACTTGAACTTATTAATTATTTTTTCAATTTATTTTGCATGGTTGAATACATGAAATGTAGACAAAAGGCTACATTCTGTTTGTTAGTGCAGGTTATCAAATTGCTTATGCTTATGCTTGTGCAGAATGCTTATGCCGTGTAAGGTTTAGCCTTCAGTATTGTTATTTTAATCTGTAGCCAGTATTTTATGTAAATGGCTAAAGATGTAGTTTAAATAAAATATAATTAGATGTTACTTGATAATAAAGCACTCTCTTTGTTTACTTTCTATTATTAGAGCATATTTATCAAGAAGCAAAGATGACATTGTATTTGAGCTCCCAGTAAAGCATCCAATCCTACTGCTAGCAGTCAGGATATAAGTAAGAAATCTGTATTAGTTGTAGCTCAAGAACTGTAAGAATATAGTTCAGAATTAGCTGAAACACAAATATTTATTTTAGATTAATCAAGTACATTTCCTCAGGTCTCGGATTCTGCTATCTTTCTGAATATTTGGTAGAGTGTCTCTTCTGTTTTGATTTTAAATTATGTTACTCATATAAGTCAAAACCTTTATATGTGCTTTTCCCTTGAGAAATTAGCATTCACTCCTCAAAGCCAGATTCTATCTCTTGCATGCACGCGAGACCTGCATACACAACTTCTAAACTGCTGGTGGGCTCTGCCTGTGCATTTTGCAGAGCTCTGTATATATCAAATTGTCTGGTCAGTAACAATATCTTCTCTTCCCAAGCTGCATAAATAAAGTAGAAATTGAGAGTACCAGAAGATGAATTGAGATACAGAGCCATTAATGACCTTAAGAACACTGTTATCCATAACAATCATATTGGGATTCTAGGCAGAATCGAGCAACAAGACATTATTTTGAAGTATTGCTTTTCTTCACAAGGGTCTCTGCTGGAATGAATCTGTAGCAACAAAAGAAAAAAAACCTCACAACCAGCATAATGACTGTGAAAACCTGTAGAATCAATCAATCCAAGCTAGAACACAACTAAGATTTGGATTCTGAGATATTGACCATGGCCTTAACTTAATGGTAGTAGAAGAAAATGACAAGAATCCTTGAGCGAGCACATTCGGTGTCAGCTGCTCTTTTTCTGCGTGGAAAAGGCACAAGTGCCCTTCTATACAAAGAATCACACATTCCAATCAATACCACTGGCTTTTTATGCAGAGAAAGTTTCTGTGCTACTCAGTCATTTCTCTCTGTGTGAGGTATAACGTGCCACCCATATAGACTTAACATGTGGTCAGAGAGAAAAACCTGAAAGCCATTCTGTTTGGAGACAGCTACTGCCCCAGCAGCAGTAAGGGAAAACAACAGCCTGGGGGTTAAAACAAAAGTACAGACAATTTGATTCAAGTAATAGTAATAAAAAAAAAACTTTCTCTTTTTTATTCAGTAGCTAAAAGAAGTCTTGGTAATTGTTTTCTCCTTTATGAAAGTCATCAGCGTTTGATATCCTCTACATCTTGAACATCACTGATAGTACCAGCAGGGATACTGAAACAAAAATGAAAAGGAAGGGCAAATGAAAGAACAAAGACCAAAGTAACGAAAAATCTTCAAAGAATTAATGAAAATGACCTGATTTCATGCACAAAATCCTGAAAGACTACCCTGCTGACTGAAGAATGTGTCTGTTATTAGTGTTAAACAGCTTTTACACTAGTTCAGTGATTGCATGAAACCATTAAGTTACAGCCTCTATTATACTAATTTTTTTAGGGCAACTTAAATGATTCATGAACTCACTAACTGAAATGATGACACACCATATTCTCCAAATAAATGTTCTTTGTTCTTGGGAAACATATCAGTAGGAGGTTTGATCTAATAATTATCCTTAGAATATTAGATTTTGAAAGAGGGTATATTCTAGAAATAGATTATAATAATGTTTACAAAAAATAAGATTTGCTCTTCTCTTTGCCATTTGAGTTTCTTTAGGATCTTTGATTAAATACACCGAACAAATAAGGAGAAATGCAAAGAGAGATTGAGTCAAATGAGTCAAAACACAGACTCCTGCAGTGTATTGTGAAAAAATATATATACAGAAGGCAATCTTGGCATCAATTTTCTCCTTTGTTGCCAAGCTGAAGCACACCTGTGTTTTTGTCAAGCTCCTGATCCTGTCACAGCCAGCACTGCTCCCCAGCAGCCTGCCCAGTGCTGCTGTACCTCACCAAGAGATGCTCCACCCTTGCTTCGAAACCCCGGGGGCTGATACTGAGCCAGCCAAGAGGAGGGAGGGGATTTGGGCTGGGCCCGAGTCTGGTCCCTGGCAAAACCCCTTCGAGGCCTTTGAGCTCTGAACTGGGCTCTCTGATGAATCACTTGTGCTATTCTGAACGTTCTGCAAGGTTCTGTAGGAAGCCAGAACCACTTAAAAGTGCACTTTTTCTTCAGGGGCTGTCGTGCTTTTCACAGATTCACAAAACAGTTTGGGTTGGAGGGGACCTTAAAGCCCATCTTGTTCCACCCCCTGCCATGGGCAGGGAAACCTCCCACTATCCCAGGCAGCTCCAACCTGGCCTTGGACACTTCCAGGGATGTGGCTTTTTCCCAAGATCTTCAAAGGTGGACTGAGGGCTGGGTATTGTGGATCATTCTCAAAAATGAACTTGATTTCTCCTTTGTTCTTGAGTAAAAAGTGCTTTACCCAGAGCAGATGACTTCTCTGCCGTGCTGGCTCATGGATGTAAGAGAGCTGGAAAGACAGGGTCATGTTGGGAATCAGAACTGCCTAGCTATCTTCCTGTGCACCTCTGAGCCCTCATTTCTGTCTGCCCTTTTCCTGGGCCACGAGTACCCACAAGAGCTCAGACTCTTTCATTATTGCCCATGGAGACACCATTTGTCCATGCATATGGAGATATTTCCAGCTGGGGCAGACCCCTTGGACAACTGGGATTGCGAGTACCGACCTAAACAAGCGTCCAGTCTTTACCTTCTGCACCTCTCATGTCTCTGGTCTCCATCTGAGGAGCCCCCTGTTCTCCCAGTGCTCCTGGAGATAGCCAAACCCTCCTTCACCACTGGGAACCTCCAGTCTAGAGACTAGTCCATCCCCTAATATTCTGGCTAAACTAAACTGAGCTCTGGTTATAATTCACCTGAAAACATGTTCTTAAGTTTTCTATTACGTGTGCATGGCTTCTCAGTTTAAATTTTCTCTTCCTTCATTTCCACCTTTTCACAAGCACATACCCTGCAGAGAATCCCCTGGATAAAGATCAAGAAACTAATATAATATTGATTACAGGAATTGCTAATTGTAAAGTGTCATGACCTGATAGGTGTTTGAGCTTTTAAATTAAAATAAAAATGCTTTCCTATGAAAGGGATTTACATTTGGAACACAGGGATGGAAATTCAATGATTTTGGAGGACATTATCCAGGTATTGCTAGACCTGGAAATAGGATCATCTAAAGCTTTATTTTTGCTCAGGTATGTCCTTATTCAAGTAATTTCACCAAAATTAGTTATTTAACTGGTGTCATGTCTTTTTATGCTCAGCTAATTAGAATAAGAGAGGCTGTTAAAGTATATCACAATCCAAAATTAAACTCATTAATGTTTTTCAGATCCAGATATTCTTAAAAATGTACTGGGCTACAAACATTATTTTTCTAGTGGGAATTTATCAACTCACAATCCCAGAAACTCTCTTTGAGCTGCTCTTCCCCGTTACCAACCTGTGAGCCCCTGGATTTAAAAAGAGGACTTAGTGCATTCCCCAGTCTACCGTTCCGCAAGNCTTCCCCGTTACCAACCTGTGAGCATTCCCCAGTCTACCCTTGCGCAAACATTCTGGGAACGATGATTCATCTGATTTCTGTGCATTTTATCCTCCAAGCTGAATGGAATATTCCCTAGAGGAAGCTGACCAATTACAACACAGACCAGAAGCAACTTGCTGGTGGAGAGAATTTCTGGAAAAGGCCGAGAGGACCACTCCTGCTGTTTATTCCTTATTGGTATGGCAGCTGTGGAAGATTCACTTGTCGCTCCTTGGTGCAGGTGTGAGCCCAGCTCTCCACGGCCCCGCAGCGACACTGGGCACCCAAAGGGTCTGGAGAGCTGCAGGCCATGGGTGACCCCTTGGCTGAGCCCCCTGTTGGAAGGCACCCCACTGTCACCCATCTCAGCTCGACGACTGCAGCCCAGTTCTTCCCTCAGCTCCTGCAGCACGAATCTGCCTCACTCCTTTCCCTGATGCACCCTGTTCCTTCTCCCTCAGCTCTTATGGGTTTTGTGAGTGATGCTTTCTGTCAAGGAAACTGAACTCCTGAGCAATGTCTGAGCAATGAGACATTGCTATTTTAATTTCCAAAGAAACGGTTTCACTGGAAAAAACCAACAGCTCCGAGATTTGATCAGTACCAATGATGGGTACTGATCAAATGGGCCCTTCAAAAACATGTCAGTGATGTTGATTTCTAGAGTGTGGTCAAAGTGTGTGGGAAAAAGCAGCAGCAAGAAATCATCCCCTTAGAAGTTCAGAAGGTGTGATGTCAGACATCTCCATTTCACAAAACACGTCGCATTGAAAACCATTGTTGGAAGACCTTTATTAGTTCTTCTCCATGCTTCGAAATTCCAAATTAATCTGTTCAAATCAGCCTCAGCAAGAGCACAAGGGAATGTTATTCCAGACCGTGCACTGGAGCGAAAATTATAATTCAGGGCATATTGTGTACCTGCACAATTGAACCCTTAGGATTTTATGAACACCTTTTTGTTAATACCCTGTCTGTCACATGTGTCAAGAAGTCTAGTGAGAGCTATGGGCTAAAATATTTTGATAGGGAATAAAAAAAATGACAAAACCAACTAATGTTGGCCTTACTTAAGTTCACACACAGGAGTTGAAACATATTAGTGAGTGTTCTGTTACAGTCTTGAGCCTTGCTCACTTTGTCCAACAGGTTCAGCCACCAGAGGATTCAGAACACAGCAGAGGAACCCAATGTGTTCTTATCTTTAATGTGGTAGCATTATTTTCCAATGCTTCTATTTTTGTAGCAGTTCATTAACACAATCCCTTTTAAAACGACCTCTAAAGGAATCTTCTTAAGCCACATGAATACCATGCTCCCAAGAGCTACTCACTTCTTCAGGAGATTCCTTTTTTTTCCTTTTGCACAGTCGTATTGGACATTTGTTAGGGGCAGCTGCCCCAAAGGGATGTCAGCGGTCACTAAAACTTCATCCACTTTCATCTGCATCATATCTTATAACCTTTCCTCCTAGTCATGGGCCTGGGAAGGTTCTGTAACTTCGTATGTCCCAGAATTTCTTTAATGATTAGGAACCTTTTCTAAAGAACCAACACCAAATTTATTCATAGACAGTTTATACCAATTTGGTTTTAATACAGTGATGGCTTTTGGTTTAGATAGCTCATCTCACTTTATAATATGTGTTCTGTTGACAGGAATTGTATCCTCTTTCAGCTCTCTTTTTATTCCCCCTAAGTATTGCCAAGTATTTCCACCTTAAGAGTGAGACTCTTTCTTCCCCTGATTTTTCACATCTGTTTCAGGTTTTAAATCACTTTGCTTCAGCAAAACTCCACAGTATCCCTGAGGAGATTTCCCCAAGACCTTATTTGATAGCATGAATACTTCCCTATCTCTGTAGAAATTACCTCTTCTGATACAATGTAGGTTCTTTGCATAATTTCACAATCACTCTTTCCATCCTGGTAACCTCTCATCTCATTCTGTTTGGATTTAAATTCCTTTGTCTGGGTAGCTGATTTACATAAGAGGCACAGCACTCCCTTTGTGTATTAAATAACAAATTATAAACTTGCTTTTCCTTGCCAAAATACTTTTTGATGCTAACCACAGGAGCCACCTTCCATGAAATATTGACACAGCATTCCCATGAATCTAGAGGTTTTCAGCAGCCATCCAGGTGCTTTCTTGGTGTTTTCCTTCAGAGATCACTGACGGTGAATACCACCAAAACCAGTGGCAATTATTAAATTTCCTGCAGGAGGGTATTCCCTTTGAAGCATTAGAGGGAATAGAACACTGCCACAAAATCAACACAACCAGCCCACCATTTCCAACTTATAACAATGTCGATAACACCACTTGTAATTATTTATTGTTCTGCCATACCAGATTAAAACATTATTTCATACACATTTGTCCCTTTCAGCTCTGTCCTGTAACAGTGAAAACTCCTGGCCTTGGGGAGAGTCAGCTTGTTTGCCCATGAGCACAACTGAACTTTAATGGATAGAATCAAATATGGGTAGCAGATTATTTTCCTACTGGTACATTCCCACAGCTGGTGCGCCAGGGTTTATCACATGATTGGTTTGTGCTACGAAAGCCAGATATGGAGATAAGCAAAAGCATAATTTTTATGCTTAAAAAAATACGCTGACATTAAGACCTCTTGTTAGAAATTGGGCTCAGTTAATCAGTGTGCTCCTTGGTGCAAATCTGTGGCTTCATCCTTACAATTTATAACAGATTTGTGGTCAGATGAACACTTGTTTAGAGTGGCCAGAGGGTGTGGATACAAAGCAGTTGCTTTTTGCCTCGCTGACATACGAGCAAGGAGCTTGGCTTTAAGCTGAAAAAGGGTAAATTTAGATTGGATATTTTTCCTTGTGAGGGTGGGGAGGCCCTGGCACAGGGTGCCCAGAGAAGCTGGGGCTGCCCCTGGATCCCTGGCAGTGCCCAAGGCCAGGCTGGATGTGGCTTGGAGCAGCCTGGGACAGTGGGAGGTGTTCCTGCCCATAGGAACTGGGTGATCTTTAAGGTCCTTTCCAACACAAACCAGTCTGTGATTCCATGAAAATAGGAATGCTAGCAGACAGTCCGTGGACTGATCAATTTTCTTGTTTTAGGCTAAAAGTGTGACTACATCTATTTTAAATGGAAACGGGTTATGTAAAATAAGAACAGAAAAAAGTAAGCCTACTGAGTATTATTAAAAACAATTGCCATATGTGAAATTAAACTTTAAAATCAGTCTGTCTCCTGCCACGCAAGTGACAGAAATAGAAGAATTAGCACAACATTGTTTTACTCAATAGCTGAGAAATAATGACAATGTTTCCTTCAAGTAAACTCCATTTTAATACTCTTTGTTATTCTCTTTACTGAGTGCTTTTCCAGTTCTCTGTCCTATTATCTGATTTTAATATTTCTATATATTTCATGAGGCTGCAGTGTGTGACCTTGATCCCATTCAGACCAGTGTCAAACAGTGGTACAAGACAAAGGCCTTTGTACCTGTAACTTGAGTATTTACAGAAAAATGCATTACCTGATATAACCAAAAGCAGAATAACATGTATTCTCTGCTTTTTAATAAGTTTTTGAGCAAAATAGAGAATGTTATTAATGAGGGAATGAAATAAGATCTTAGGGTTATTACAGATTCCGTTGAGAGGTTTTTTTGTTCCACATCATTACTGCCTCTCCTGAGACTGCAAACGGAGGGGAAATCAAAATATCACTCTAGTCACTGAATAATTGTTCCATTGTTGGAAAGGAAAAATCAGACAGCAGCCTTGTGCTGAAATCTCCTGCTACACACCTTAAACTATGACATGGAATATGTGCACCTCACTGCTGGGGTTGATGTTATTTTTACTGAGGCCGTTTCATTCCTGTTAGTTGTAGACAAACAGTCCCAGCGTGAGGTTGGTCATCCTAAACTGGTTCCCATGGGCAGCAGGACTGGATGGGTTTTGGCAGAGAGCTACGAGGGGTCATCTCTGGTGTGAGGCTTGGGTGCTGTCTGTCTGGAGACACAGGAGGAGAAGCCCCACCAATCCTTCTGGCACCAGCCCCTTCCCCAGGAGGGAGGCACACCTTTAGGTAGCCTACTTGCCACACTTGTGCCATTTAAAAAAAAGGGTCTTCAGTCATTTTCTGTCTGATCCCACCGTGCTACCAACATCCTGCCAGGAAGGGTTCAAATGGGACACAATCCCCTGGAGTCCCTCACCCTACACATCCCACTCATCCTCAGCCCCACGGATTTTGACCTGGCATGGATCTAAAATGAAGGAAGAAGACTTCCCTTCATCCTTAAACTTTAAATATCAGGTCTCAGGTGTGTGGTTCGAGGGCTGAAGTGAAGAGCTCAGGGACTGGAGGGGCTCTGTCAGTGCCTTTCCCCCTTGTTAATACGGCTGAGTCCGCGCAGGCAGGTGCCTTCCTCTTCCTCACCTCTCCCTTCAAACAGGGACCTGTCCCCAGAGATCATTCCATCAGGTAAAAGCCAGGTGAGGGAATGAGCAGACAATTAGGCTCCGAGTCCTACAGCCTGGGAAAGCTCACAGAAAAGCAGCAGGGATTGCATTTGCAGCCTATGGCTTGTAACAAGGTCACGGTGTTCTGCACTGCGCACTGACGGGACCATATTTTACAGGGAAACTTTACAGTAAGATTTGTCTTTGGAGAGCTAAATCAAAAGAATAAGGTCTGTGCCTCTTTTGACTTCCTGGCTCATTTCTTGAAGGGAAGAGGCAGGGAATGGAACTAAACATGAGAAACATTTTCTGTGGGGTCTTGTAAATTAAAGTCAATTGGAACCTATGCACAAACCCAAATAAATATTAGCAATGTGATTACGGATCTATGAAACTTAACAATGTTGCTGCAATGATGGCTGAGAGGAGAAAAATTCTCAAGGACCTGATTGTAAGAGCCCAGATGAAATACAATTCCATCTTTCATGTTTTAGCAAGATAATTTCGGTTCAGTTTTGACTAATATAGAATAATGGGAATAAAATATGCTGCCTCAGTATCTGCATTATTGGCTTTACATTATTGGTCCTGACAGCTGGCTTTTAAAATGCAGTAAATATTGGGCAATGCTGTTCTGTTAAGACAAGCCACTTCATCAAGCATATTTCCAAATCACACTTTATTTTCAAAACGTGTTTAATTTCTCCGTATATGGCAACAGAGCCCACTGCAAAATTGACCTGCAACAGAGTGCCCTCTACTGCATGTATTTGGGAAAGGAAAATAAAGCAAACTCCATAAAATAAAATCTTTACACGCTGTGGCCAGCTCTTTTGTCACAGGCTGCTGCACACTGAAGTAAATATAATAACGTATGGGCATGTATCACTCTTACCTTCTTCTGAAGGACTGGATATCACTAGGGAATAACAGCCTAAAATAGGTGTGGCATTTGCACAAACTCTTCCATGGTTTCCAGCGAAATCAGTGTGTGTCTTCCCATACCAATACGGTCTGTGTTTGCAGGATGGGCAGTCATTAGGGCAGCTGAAAATCTGCCCTGTATTGCCCTGCTGCCCCACTTTCTTTTGGCTGCTGGGAGGGATCTATCACAACTTGAAGTGAAAAGTAACTCTGCTTATATATTTATTTTCTCAGTCCTTCATCTCTCCCAGTCTCTCATTTGTCCCCTGCTGTCTATTTGCCATTAGGTCACTCATATTAGACTGAGCTCCCCTTTTCCTTCCCATGTCCTTGACAATATCTGATGGTACTGAGTTACACCCATTGCAAATGATTGAGCAGATATTTCACCAGTGCCGTCTCAAGAGGGTGGAGACTCACAGGTTACAAACACATCATTGAAGCAATTCCCCAGCAAGCCCCGAATTCTCAAGCAGACCTATACTTTTGAAGTCTTCCCCCATTTTTTTTTTCTTTCCTTGGCCTCAATTGGGCCAGCCTAATGCTGAGATTTGTGACAGACCAAACACCTGCAACCTCTGTTAAAATTCACAGTGGCTCTTATCACTCAGTTCCTCAGGGAAGAGCGCACCCCTTTTCAAAGCATTGGCATAAACTCGCATTAAACATTTTTGAGTCCCTTTTGAAATGCCCTCCTTTGTACCGTGAAGTCTGTTCTGTCAGCAGCATATGCAGAGCCACAACTTCATTCTCAAAGCCTCAGCTTAAGTCTTGGTGAGCCACATGGAAAGCAATTGAACTTGATGCATGATCAAAGGTGATCCCTCTGCAACCAAAGGTGGCATTTGAATCCCTAGCACATTTTTGGCTATATCACTAGGACAGAGTAGAGGTGGGTAGTAAACAACAAAGTTTTTCAGAGCAACATAATCAATCATCAAAAGTTCTTCAAACAAAACAGAAACAACACAAGCAGCATTTCCATAATACACAGTGGCCTTGCATATGGCCTTGCACATATTTCAGCAATGAAATCGGTGTCTATGGATTTGTTCCCACAACTGAACCTCTCCCTTAAGGAAACCCTTATTGACAATTTACAACTTCTAAGGATGGCATCTCTGTAATTGCTTTCCCTTTGCTTCATACCTGTAAATCTTGTATCTTGTGCTAAATCCCTGTCGGCTTCTGTCCACAAAATCTGTGTATTCCTGTGAGCGATGGAAGGGTCCCTTATCAGAGAGGAGCCAGTCGAAGGGGCTTGTGGCATGCTGATCCGAGACAGCAGCAACCGCTAAAACCCAGCAATGAAGACTCAGTGCTATCCACTCCCATAGAGCCATCAGAGAGAACAATTCAGCACCAGCACTGCATCGCCATATCATGCTTCCACTGGGGACTTAGAGCCTTCATTCTCTTAGCTTTCCCTCAACACCTAGACAAAATACACAGTCAATTAGATAAGCACACACTAGGCATCCCTTGGAAGTAGAAACAAGTTTCTTTTCTTTCAGCTTAAAGAGATAGTGGCCTCTACTTTATTATATTTTACATTAGCATAAACCCCACTAGGCTAGTTAACAGTGGAGTGTTTCAGTACCTCAAACGCTGTGAAACTAATGTCTTCATTAACATCATCAGCGATAATATTTACTGTTGAAGGGAAATCTTCACAAATCATCAGGGGAGGGATTGTTGGGGGTTTTTTTTTCCCATTCAAGCTAGTCATTAATGAAAAATATGCAACATCAGGTTCTTGTCTGTTAGCAGCGGTACAAAATCATTCAGCAATGTCTGTACATAAGCTCACAGTTCACACATTGGACAGAAAACAGGTGAGATTCACAAGACCCAGGATCCTTTCTCTTTTAATGTCCTTGGGAAAATGACACTGAGGTTTGTCTTCACTGCCAAGTGTAGCTGACAGACCCCCGTCGCTGTGTCCAAACCAGCATCGCTGCCCAGAGTCACTGCCCTGACCAAGACCTCTGGAGCTGCCCACAGTGATGAGTTCAAGTGAGTTGCTCCAGCTCCAGACACTGAAATTTTGAGTATCCCTGACAGCAGCATTTTACTGTCAGTCCAAATCACTCCACCCCAATGGATCAGCCTTGAAACACTTTTTAAATGGTGCCTTAACAATTATTTTTGTGTGCCCAATCGCAAATCAGGTATTGATCGCGGCATGTAGGAACTCAGTGAAGACAAGCCACAGTTTCCCCCTGTACCTCAGACCCACACCTGTGGAATGGGCTGATGTTTCTAATACCCTGCAGAGATTTTGTTAAAACATCTATGCAAGATCATGAGGTTCTCAGAGATGACAAAGGTCATGTAGATCCCGAAATATTTAGGAGCAATCAGTTCCAGTTTTCAGTCTAAGGTGAAGCAGCACAGAATGAATTAAAATATATGAATGTGAGAGCTTTAATTTTTCTAGCTGATGAGTTTACAGGGAATAAAACGTTGGATCCACATTCACTCAAATCAGCACTCATCATGACATTTTTACCGTGCCCTTTGCTATGATTTTTGGAACTTGGTGGGGAGCCTTTCCTTCCCATCAGTAATTTGGTCTGTAAGTGCACCCTAAAAGAAGGATACTTCCAACAGAACAGTCCTGCAACTGCACACTCAGCACCCGCATCCCTTACAATGAAAATTGAGTCTCTGAATGAATATGCTCTGTGCATATCTGTGAGACATTAACATTCTCAAGAGTCTGCAGGAAGCTGACTGCCTCCAGAAGAGCACAGAGGTTCTTGCGAACCGACAGGAATTTGCAGTCTAAGAATATAATAATCTGTCTATACAACCAGATAAATACTCAAGCTTTATGTGGTGTAATTGTTTGTAACATGATTTGGACATGATTCTGCAAACAATAAATGTGTAGAGAAAGACCCTGCTCATATTTCATGCTGAGCCTGTACCAAGACACTAAGCTGGAACCGTAAACAGTTACAGCCATGCAGCAGCTTCTGACCATAAAACACAGATTGCACTAATTTTATAAATCCTTTTGAAATGAGATTCCAGGAGTCTACAACAGACACCCCTCAAACTTTTATTTATGCTCCCAAGCCATCACTTCCAAGCAAAAAAGTCTGCGTATTTGTGTTTACTGTATGAAGTCTGAGTGTTGTCTTCCTAGACTGGTGGGTTTTTTTTTTCCTTCTCAGGTTGAAATTCGTGTGTTTGAGGTTACACCAGTGCATAACCTTCCTCCCACTGTGTGAGAAAGTCTGCACAGATCTGAAGCAAAACTGAAATGCAATAGATTGCTCTCTTCTTATGGCCCATAAAAGCCATGATGATCATTTGGTTGCCATTTCCTGTTAAAAAACAGCTCAGTGTAAATGAAGAAAACATTCCAGTCACTTCCAGACCAGCCTTTGCATCAGAACAGAGTGAAAATCCACAAAAGCTTTTGTCTCTTCTTATCATTAATTGGGGAAAAAATATATTGCACAGCATATTCATTCCCTTCCATCATCCTTAGCATAGGCAGGGAAGATCCTGGGCATAATTTCTTGACATTATGTGAAGCTACACAAAGTGAGTGTAATGAGAACTTCAATTTTCATACCTACTGCTGTTACAAAATTTCTAACTTTTCTATTGAAAAATTCACGTCATTGATTAAATGAGAAGAGAGAGGAGTTTGCTTTTTCAGGTACTTCTTACCACTGAAGTGTTTCAGGCCGTTAAGCTGTAATGATGACTAATTGAGTCCCTTTTGAGTTCAAAATAAAAATATTAGGATTGGAAAATGAATTACTCAGTATATGTAGCATCTTCCTAAAACTAGACTAAACGAGTATTTGGAAAGGAATAGTGAAGAGCCAGGAGTTTATTTTTGGCTTAATGCTGCACCTCACAGTGTGTCATAAATTATCCACCGGCGAAACACCTGCAGAGAACCTCTGCGGGTACAGAAGAAAATAATCTTGTTTTAAAGATCTCCTTGTTTTAAAGATCTATGGAAGTATTTTCCAAAAGAGCATAAATGTACAGGACAGAAATAAGGAGAGAAAAATCATGTGTGTACTTGTAACTGGTACTTATCCACTTGTCTCTGCGGTCTGGTCATTGTAAAATCATCCTGCGTTGCATGAATTCTCATAACACCCCTGAGAAGGAAACTTTAACAAACAAGGGACAGAAGCCTGGACAGCCCAGTGCTACGGGAGGGGTTAAGCTGTTAGAGGGACCTAAATGTGTGCTTCCTATTGAAAGATAATTTAGGAAATTCTAGCCAAAGGATTTTTGCAAAGCTTACAGTATCAGAAATATCTTAAAATCTTGAATATTCAAATTCTCTAATGAATGCAAATGCCCTGAAAACATTTTCCAAAGACTGTTACAGGCATATGGAACATACAAAGTCTGCAGTTGCAAAGCCATTGGGGAACTCCAGGGAAGAACAATCTGTATTAAATTTGTGGCAGATAAAGGGTGGGGCGTGGCAGCTAAAGCACCTGTTCAGTAACTGAGCTGGTGGATTTTCAAGTGGAGAAGACATTACACGCAGACCAAATAATGCAATATTTATTCTGTGATAAAAACTGTCGTGTCAGCAGCTGTCCCTTTGAGGTGCTGGCTTAAAGGACAATTCTCAGGTACAGATGCTCTGCACAATTATTTTCTGTTATCCCCGTGGCTTCACCCAGCTACCGCTTGTAAATGCTGTGAAGCTTTGGTCCTGCTTCTAAATTCTGTGGTTAATCTGTGGTTAAAGTGAGTCCAAGAAGCATAACAGGCTAAATTCTTCTTTGTTAGAAATCTGTTGTCTCCTCACTGGCATTAATGCAGCAGGAATTTGACTCAGCACCTTCTGGGAATACCAGAGCTAAGCCCTTCTCGTGAACATGTGAAGGTTCTGGTGCCTGGCAAAACCCATGTATTTATGTCACGTGAGAATACAGAGCTGGCAAGTGCAATGCAAACATTGTGGCCACTGGGATAAATTTCATCAAGCTTCAGCTGTGAACAAGAGAACAGGGCATCTGTGGTCTTTCTGTTGTCAGCGTAGTGTAGGGCAAACCCCACCAAATTCAGTCTTTCTTTTGTAGGTAATTTTTTTTTTAAGATTAAAATTGTATATAATTACATGTGGTAGTTTATGAACTCACTGAGATACTAAGATAAAGTAGTGCAGATTGAAGTGTCTGCTTGATTTGTGGGTTGAGCTCTCTTGCTTGCAGAAGATTAATTATTAAACCACGTGTAGTAAGATACACGGACTAGTATGGAGCCAGCCCAGATATGTGCACAGCAGTGATCAAGGAAAAAAAACCCAAAACAATAACTTTAAATCCTTTCTAAAATGGAAATTGTGGAAAAATTTGTCAGGGAAAAAAAAAGTAATCTATTGTTACTTCAGTGTATGTAACCTTTTATTTCCCAAGAGGTGAGAGTCAAGTGTAATACAGATGTGTTAATATACAGCGGAGTTGTAGCTTCTCAATTGGTCATTTCTGGTTCACCAGTGGGGCAACTTTTTACATAAGGGTCAATAAAGTTGATGTTGGGCATCACCAGTAACTTTTTGGGACCACATCCACCTGCAGTTCTCAAGAATCAAAATAAAATAACTGTACAAATGTATGGATATTTTTAATAAGATCGGGTTTGGGGGTTTTTTTCAATATTTCTCTCTACCCTGCAGCCTGAGAGATGTATCTGAGGCCTTGGTCTGAGATCCCACAGGGATCCCCTTCTGTCAGTGGAAATGCAGAAGACCAGGGTCTCTCTGAAGTCCTTTGGTTTTCATGTTCACTTGAATTCCAAGAAAATGCTGATGCATCCCAGCTCTCTGGGGAAAACTGAGAATCCTGTATGCTGAAGTGGGATTCTCCTGGCTATAACTTCCCATGGGGATGAAAATAAAAATTTAAGACTGTTATTCTCAGATATGTCCTTTCAAAGGAAAGTAATAAATATCTATAACACTTAGAAAATTAACATATCTAAGATGGTGGGGTTTTTATGCAAAACACAAAGCTTGGCTTTCTTTGAACTAATCAAAACATTAAATATTACTTAAATATCCTTTAAAAGTGAACAAAAATAAGAAAAAGTCTGATAACGGATGGAGGGGAATACATCCAATTCTGTTTGTAGGCAGGTGGATTTCAGTAAGGTCATAATTTTACCGTTTATGAGGGGTTTGGTACTCCATCCCTCCTTTACTTAGAAGCCTTAGGGATTTCAGAGTTACTACTTTTGATCAAGCACAATACATGGTGTAGCAGAGCACTCTTCATATTTCTTTTAGATTGCACATCCTGGAAAACAGGAATGGAGCAAACTCTTTGTTTCCTAGCTCTTACACAAAATTCTCAGGAATGCTACAACTCTGGATCAATGGCAAGAAGCAACATTTTATTCACTGCAGCTGGATGGGAAACAGCGAAGCTCAGAGAAGGCAAGATAAGTCCAGACCATTTTTTTCCGAAGGTATTTTGACACTGAAAAATGGAAAGACATTTTGCATAGAGAATAAAGCAATAGTCTGCGTCTCAGAGATTGCTCTTATCTGCTGCACGTCCCTGGGTTTATCACTTCGTGTGTCTCTGCTTTCACTCCCCCACCTGAAGTGTGATGATCGTATTGCCCACCTTTGCAGAGCACCACAGGACCTACTGCGTTATCATCAGTGGCTCTTATTCTCTTTTTCAAGAAGCAATTTTTCTCATGCTAACAACTTTAAGTGAATGAGACCCGAGGAGGCATCTGCCCGTGGAATTCTCACACAGCCCAGCGTAAATGAAACAGCCATGAAGCTGATGATGTGCTGTGGAAGAAAAGAGCAGAAAGTGCTGCAATCAGCATCAGCCACAGAGGAGGAGGGTAGAGCAGAGAGCAGAAAGTATCTCAGGCGTGCTCTGCTCTGGGCTTGGCCACCACAAAGGTTCTGTTCTTCAAAGGAAGATACTCAAATCCACAGAAAAAACATCTCCCAAGCTGAAATTCCCGAAGGACAGCAAGAGGACTTGTGAGCTGAGGCGGGCTGCTCTGTCCTGTGGCCATAGCCAGCTGTTGGACAGTTTGAAGTGCCACCAGATGTCTGGTGCAGGAACAAGAGACCCAACGGGTACCTTTGGTAGAACAAAGAGACAGAGCAGGCACTTGGGGCACTGGAATCACCGAAACATGGGGTCACAGTGGTTTGGGCTGGAAGGGATCTCAGAGCTCAGCTCATTCCAGTGCCAGCTGGCCCAGGTGGCTCAGAAGGAGCAGGGTGAAGGACGGTGAGCTCGCCCTGCCCTCAGATCTCACACACGTGAGCTTCGGGGGACAGCGGGCGACACTGCAGAAAAATTAGAAGGCTCCTGGGTAGACAAGCCACATTTGTCACCATGATTTTCTGCAGGGGGATTGAATCAGCTCGTTCTCTGGCATCCATTCTGAGCTACAATAATCAGAAAAAAAATTCTGAAAGGAGAAATTAATTCTGTGTCTAACAAACAAGCTTTACATTCCAGGCTTAAGAATAAGTCATATAAGGTGCTGGTAGCAGATTTGACTACATGCACCCTAAATCAGCGCCTTTCCTTTATTCAAAGAGAGCTTCATCCACTGCCAGATTTCAGCTTTCTTCTCCCCTTTTAAAGACACGGAGAAGACCCCTGTAACTATGTCCTCAACAGCTGAAATAAAGAACAAATAAGACTTCTGATTTTTAATGGTTTTTTTTTAAACAATCCTGCCATTTTTTCCTCATCCTTATGTTCAGAGAAGAGGAGAAAACATACAGTGAATCCACAGAAAGAGAGAATATCTGTCAGCCCGACCTCTGCAGCTGTCATCGGGTCTGTCTGGAACGTGAGGGCTGGTTTGGCCACAGAGCGTGCCTTGGTATTTGCTCTATCCCTGCAGAATTTCACTCCTGCAAGTGCCTGTGAGCCTTCAGCTGATATCCCCATGTGCTTTCTGTTGCTTCCCAGTGCAGCAAGTGCCAGCCTCCTCAGCCCATGAAGTATGTGCTGGCTGCCAGGAGTACCGAGGTAATTGTTTCAAGGTCTGATATTTGTAAAAGACCTAATTTTTTCCTTTGCTGCCCAAATCATGATGTACAAATTCCCTCCGGCACTTTTTAGATCTGTTAATCTAAGTTCATCCTCCTGTGCAAACGGATCCTTATGTGTTTTAGCTGATGATGGAAAGCAGCATCCCCAAATTGCCATTGCAGTCTTTCTGCCTTAATGAGCGAATCTGTTTCTGCAAGGAGCCCACTGAGGGGAAGATGCTACCTCTGAGAGCACAAAACGGCCTTGATAGCCTTGACCAGCCTTATCTGGGTCCTCCTCCCACCTCTGGGGGCTGACCAGGGGCTCCAGGACCTCCAGTCCCAGCTTGTGTGGTGCTGGTGGGAGTATGTAGGTGAATAACTGAAAGGGAGAAGTTATTGAGCCATAGAATGATTTGGGTTGGAAGGGACCTTAAAGATCACCCAGTTCCACCCCTGCCCTGGGCAGGGACACCTCCCACTGTCCCAGGGTGCTTCAAGCCCCGTCCAACCTGGCCTTGGACATTTCCAGGGATCCAGGGGCAGCCACAGCTTCTCTGGGCACCCTGTGCCAGGGCCTGCCCACCCTCACAGGGAGGAATTTCTTCTCAGTGTTCAATCTAAATCTCTAAATTGACACTCTTTCAGTTTAAAGCCATTCCCCATTTTCCTTTCACTAAATGGTCTTGTAAGATCCACCCAAGTGTCTCAGTTCCTCATCTTTAAATGGGGGCTAGCACCAAAATTCTTGGTAGACAACAGGTATCAGTCACACAAGGAGCTAAAATGAAGCTGATTTCTGGAATGGATGAGCAAGACCCTGGCTGAGCCGTGGGTTTCAACTGACCAACACCCAGGATGCCACGAGGACACAGCAAACCTGCTGCTTCCAGAGCTCAAAGTCTGCTCCAGGCTGGATGACTGCACTTTTCCAATCACAAAAGTCCATAGGGGATGGAACCTTCACCTTTGCAAGTCCTCAAGTGCACACGGACTATCCCATGTGCGAAAACTCCTTGCATGAAAACTCTGCGTGACATTTCAGTCTTAGGTCACTCTTCCATTACACAAGTTACGCTAAACCTTCTCCCAAATTGTCCAAAAATTTTCAGCTAGAACATCTGATGGTATGAAAAGTGTTAGAAGGGAAACAGAGCAAGCTCTCTCGGAATAAGTTTGGGATTGGCTCTACAGAAAAGTAGCAGCTTTGGGAGGGGTTCTGGTCCAGCATTTCCTCAGGCACAGACTGACGTGTATTGCTGTGACATACAAGTTTTTTCACGCTGGAGCATTCAAGTTTGAAGAAAATCCCAACAGGAGACACGTATTTAGAAGCCTTCATTCCAGTTTACTGGATTTTTTTTTTTTGACTGGATTTTAATCTGGCATTCTCTGCTCTGATAATCTCGTTGGGTGTGTTTTAATGGCAATCGAGGTGGTTCTCAGGATTTGTAAAGACTACACCCTAAAATTAAGCAATAAATGATCATTGAACAGTCGTGACATACTAGTTCCAGCAGTATATCTCCTTTTCACTCATACCTTTTAGTCCCCAGACAAGTTTTCTGACCCAGTTTGACAGCTAAACATCAGCAGGACACGAGGAGACTAAGACACATGTAAATTAGCTGTATGCAGTAAACCACTCCGGAGTAACAAACAGCCCTTTCCTCTTTTAATTGATCCTTGTAGTGGTTTTTAAAGCTAGGGCTCTTACAGCTGCTGCCATCTAGAACAGGAGGAAGCAGCTATTTACACGCCGTACACCAAAGCTTTGGTTCTAGAGGCTTTCGAGCCCGAGGACAAATCCAAATATAACTGATGAGTGCAGAAGGGCTAAAATGGGATGGAGTGGGAGGAAACTTTGCTCGCCAACAGATTGCTGAACTGAAGAAGATTCAGGTTACAGAGAGGAAGGAGAGTACTTGGAGCTGAGTTACCTTAAAGCACAACTTTGATTTTACTGTGCAAGCCTTGCCAAGTCCCTTAACCTTCTGTAATGGCAGTTTCTATTGTGAAGCCTGAATAGTCAATGCTTATGGAATGCTTTCAAATTACTGGATGGCAAAAATGTTATAAAATAAAAAGGAAGCTGATTATTCTATGAACAGAGCGGCTGACTATTTTTGTTGCTGCTTAAAATTTCTGTTCCTGGAGATTTTGCAACAAATGCTCAGGAAAAGGATGGAGAGGAAAGGAATTGTCAGTCTCGGGCAAAAATAGAAGTTTCTTTGAAGCTGTTGGGGTGCTAATATTGTTTGTACAATAATGAAGGGGGGCAATGATGGTGTATAGCTGTTCTCTGGACTTAAGAAGAGGGCAAAATAGCAATGAACTGTACTGGCTGCAATGGGGACACATTTATGAAATCCAGCCTAGATTCATGTACTTCCATCCCCTCAGATATTTCCTGACCCAATCCACAAATAATGTGGTTGCAGATTCTTTTATTTCTAAGAATGAATTTCTCAGTTTAGAGGCTCCGACTCAGGCATGGGACGCAGCCCCTTAAATTTAGCTGAGGCTGTATCTGATCAAGGATTCACACTCTTCTTGATTTTATTTTCCATGTGAAAATTAGAGATTACAACTTAGACCAGTAGTTAAGAATAGCATCCATAAAGATCTAATGGCATGAAATTTTTCTTTCAATGCTCTTTTCTGGATGCATTGCAAGAAGAATGGATTATTTTCTATGTTTTATTTCTTAACAACAATATCTAATAGAATGGTAATGTTTTTATTTTGCCCTTCTATTTTGTCTTTCAGAGGAAAGTGCTCCAGATCTCATAGCATATTTTACAGCTGATTTCACAGATGGTGTAGATGGTTTTCAGCTGATATAAATGGATGGTTAAAACTCCCTTCAGGTTCCTCGTCTTCAACCTATTTATTCTAGCAGGAAAAAACAACAAACTTACACCACCTGTTGTGCCAGCTCCCAAGGCAGGACTCGTGGAAGCTTCAAGAGACCATTGTCCTACAGCTGATCCTGCCCAGAACTGCTGCATGATTTTTTCCACAGTCCCTTTGCCGCAGCATTCCAAGCCTGTAGCCACTGCATGGGCAGTAGCCAGATCCTCTTAAATGTTCATGTTACAGCTATTAATTTTTTATAGCGAGAGTAGGGACTTTATGGCTGACTGAGCAAAGATTCAAGCTCCAACAAGCCAGTCTGGGTCTAATTGCAGCTCAGGATGGATAAAGCTTGATTGTACAAGTAATAATTATGTTATGTGTACTGGGCAGCCTGCTATCTCACATAAATCTAACACCAGAGCTGCCTTGCAAGACTTGATTTTTGACAAGATTAGGAGAAATTGCAAAGTTAGAGAGAAAATAAAAAGAAGTCTGTCTGCTAAAAGATGTCTTTCTCATGAACATCATGCTACAAGGAGCGAAAGTCTGAGTTTGCATCAGGAATTGCAATCTCTCTACTGTTTTAATTTAGATATGAGCCAGTCTAAAACCACTTTGGTACAAAATTATCTCTATCTCTTGTTGCAGCTCACAGAAAAAACCCATTCTGACTTAGCAGAAATTTGTTCAGCTAATGTTGAGGAGCTTTAAACTTTCAGTAATACCTTCACAGTGCTGAATGAGAGACACGTGTCTGTTTGTGAGGAATCACAGATCACTGCAGTCGCTCTGAGTATGAGGATCATCAGTTTTCTTTACTATAGCCCCTNCTTCTAGACTTTGCCCAGCCAAGACAAGCCAGTATGAAGAAGTTAAGCTGGTTTATAAACAAGAGTACTTTTCAAAAAAAAAGCCACTACCATGTCTTCCACTAATGTGAATCGGTCTAATAAACTCAAGCTAACAGAGAGCTTAAAGGGTACTTAGGTAGTTACTAAAGCTTTTACTTTTTAAGCCAACGAGTCAGATTTACATCCCACAGGAGCAGTGGCTTAAAAAGAGAACATCACCAACTAATGGCTCTCTGTGAAATAAATCCACAGTCTCCAGAGACTGGCAGCAGGATGAGTCTCGGCCTGCATAAACATTGCTGCTTCACCTGAACAAGCATCTTTCTTAGAAACCTTGGTACAAACCTAAAGGAATAAGGGGATTAATCCCAGAAATGCTGAGCAGCTACACATTCTGGAGAAAAGGGGGTGGATATCACCTCTGCCCTAGAATACAGCAATTTGAACCTTTAGGGCAGCAGGTTAAGTACAAACCATACAGAATTATTCAATATTAAAACTGTTGTAACATAGATGTGTTCTCTCTGTCCAGCAAACTGTTAATGAATAGGGATCAATAATGTTTTAGGTGAAAAACAGTAAAATAAAAATATACACTTGGGCTGCCAGCTCCATCCATGATACCATTTTTCAGCACTTAGCACTGTTTTTCACCAGTGATGGTAAACCTCCTTAGAAACAGATTTCCAATAAAGGAAAAATAGAAAAAAAAAGAAAATATTTAGAAGTAACATTTATAATGGATTTTAATAATCCCGTTTGACTTCAGAGCAGTCATCCATGTTCAGTTAACCAGGTGGTTTTGTTATTTCCAGTAGATTTATAAGAACTGAAAGAGCTAAATTAGCTCTACAGAATTCTCAGTAGTCATGAATAATATGGGATTAAGGGTATACAGCAGTGCTCTGATTCCCCAGATCTACATCCTTTACTCGCCAATGTATAATAAGTGCCTTACAAACCACTTTTCTCATTAATCAAGTGCTGCTGGATGTGGCAGTGAAGGTGTTACTGCAAATGAGCAGAGTTTTTCCCCATTAACGAAACTGTTACAATAAAAGTGACTGACACACGAGCCTTACGATCCCGCCTCATTAGAAGAGAAACCACTGCAGTTTAATAGTCTTAATTTAGCTAAGAAAATATATTGCTTGGTCAATCTTCTTCCAAAGGTGGAACAAAGTCTGTGGCCTTTGTGAGAGGCTCACTGGTCAAAGCTGAAAAGCTCTGGTGTGGCAGAGTGTCCCTCTTCCCTCTCGCCAGCCACACAGAGCAGGTGAAGACTTTCAGTGGGAGATGGGAAATAGACTGGGCTAAATAATCATTCCCATGGTATGAACCAGGGCAGAATAGGGATTATACAGCCCGTGGGTATGGAGGGATGTGTATTGCATATCATGCATATTTATATCTAGGTATGCATATGTATATATAAACTGTGTTTGTGTATGCACACAAACTGTGGAACATATAAAAATTATTAACTTCAAAGCTAGAAGGCCAAATTATTCACATAAAGTTTTCAGCAGGGTGATGACCTGAGTCACAAGGTGCTGATCACCTGCAGCTCAGTGGGGATCTCCCAATGCTCCTCAACTTCATACAGAAAAATGTTGGTTTATCAAGGACGAAAAAGTACTGAGGCCTAGGCCAATACAAGATCAGGTTACAAATTCTTCAGTTCTTTAGTACTGTAATACTATTTGACTCAAGATGTGCAAAGCCCCCCACTGCTCAGTGGGCAGCATGGAACTTCATGTTTCTCACTTTTTTTCCTTCTGAAGTTCATTTTGGTTCCAAAATATTGGTTTGGAAACTGATCTTGCTTTTATTGAAGCTAATTGGGATGCTCTGATCTCCTTCAACTGCCCAAGATAAGGCCCTCACTGAACACACATACATGGAGCAAAAGGAAAACAATGCTATGAAGAGAATGTGGTTGCAAAATTATTTTTGAAATATGTTCTCTTATGCTGGTGTAGGATGAGCTCAAGAAGAAGTTGGATAACTTCCCCATGACATGACTGGCTGTCATCTACTGCCTGCAGCTCCAACAGGACAGTGGTTTCAGTGCAACCTTTCTCAAAGAGCACTTGGGCTCTGTTTGTCAAAGGGTATTTCTGGTGATTTTGCTCCCATACAAGATTACGAGTGTTTCAGGAGAGTGAAAAAAATGCCTACTTCTGGTCCCGAGGAGAGGTGAAGCTTTGGCAGGATTAAGAAAGGGCTGCACTAGGTATGCCTGAGAGTTAGAAAATAATGCTTCCAGAAACTGTCACCTAATACTTCCCACCACTGTTTTTCTTCTAAGGAAAACTTAGGCAAGTAGTTTGATCATCCAATTTTCCATTCAGATTTTCAAAAACTGCTGAAGAAGTAAGCTTGCTTGTGAAAGACCTTCCTTTTGTCTTCAGTGGTTGTTGCATCTCAAGCAAGAAGTTACTTAGACTGATCACAATCAGATATGTTTACTCAGTTTTGAATTAATACCAATGAAGTAAAAACATTTTAGTCCCATAAATCATTGTCTGGGACTGAGAGGAGTGAAAAGTCACTGCAATCTCTGTGACTAAAAAGTAAAATTTTGGACACGTTGGTGTAAACAATGAATTGACTTCTGTAATTAATTCTTCTTATTCAGAGAGTAGTAGAAAAAAATAGGAAAGGATAAGAGGGGATGATTACATCTCTTGAAGATTCTCAAGTTGTTTTGTTGGCTTGTTGCACAAATGCCGCCTTCTGCACTGAGCTCTGTAAAAACACTCAGCTGCTTGTTTTCATGTTTCTTAGTTAACGTTTTCACTCTCAGGGTTTCAGCATTTCATGAACAAACACCCCAAACACGACTCCGGTGAACTCAGTGTCTGCTGGGAAGGTTTGCTCTCACTGGAGGTGGATCCGCTTACAGAAAATACCACAGATCTTTTTTTTTATTATTCCTCCCCTGCTTAAATCATGTACATATCTTAGAGAGAAAAATGGTTGGAGGCAAAAATTTGTAGGTAGTTTCTTGGTGGAACTCAGCTGATTAGCACTGCAACAGCATCTGAGAGCGAGGGTCTGTTGCTATGCTCAGGCACAGAGAGGAAGAGATCCAGTCAAATGTTTCAGTTCCCAAAGCTGGTCTTATGGTAAAGCTGATGGAGCACCCACTTAAAATGAGTAACTCCTCGCAGGGATGGAGCTGAGCAATGACAGCAGTCTGTAAAGTCTGATACCTAAACGGATTGCTCCTCTGAAGTTATTTCTTATATCTTGTAAATGTGAGCAGGGCCACTCCAGCTTTATCTCTGTACACTCAATGTGTCGGAGTCGCTCATCTCTGAACATACAGACTCGGTGGGGTTCTGACTTACACTTCTTTTTATAGCATTCTTTTGTGATGTTGTATTTAAATAAAGTTAGACATGGGGGGTTTTTTCCTCGGAAAGAAGTTATTTTTGGTTTTTTCTGTCAGACTTGCTTGTCTGACAAGCATTGCTGGTCTGACAATTCATGCCTCTGAATTACTCTCTATATTTTTTCAAAATCAGGTCTATCTCACACTAGCTTTCATTCCATATGGATCTATAACTGATTTTGGTGCTACAGTAGAACATCCTTCTCTTATCACATACATTACATTTTTCTGCCAGTCATGAATTCACTTTACTTCGCATGCATTCACTGGCTTAATCTCTACATGAAATCATTACAACTCGAAGCTGACGTAGTCTTTCAGAACGACTCCCGAGCAGTAAATCATGCCACATTCCACTTTCTTCCCACTCTGCACTACACGATTTAGCACTAAATTTAAGCTGCACACAAAATGCACTTGAACCCGGCAGCGAATCACAACACGGACTGTTGGTAACAAAGCCCTTACCTTTTTAAATGCATGATGGTCTCTAAGTGGCACAGAAATCGCAGCCCAAAAAGCAGGTCTGCCTCGCGGTGCGCGGTGACAGTTTACACCCTGTTTTCTTCGCCTCCCTCCTTACAGCACGCTACATCTAGCTCACGCTGCCGTCTCCGGGATTGGCTGGTGCATCTCGGAGGCGCACACAGGACTCCTGCCCGGAGCACCCTGCAGCCCTGCGTTAACTCTTTGCGGTGAAGCCTCTGCTCCCTCTGCGGGCGGCCCCGCCGAGCCCGCACGGACTGGCGGCTGCGGGGCACGCACCGCTCCCTGGGGGCTGGGGGGAGGAAGGGGGGGCGGTGTTTTCNCCACCGGCGCCTCCCGCCCCTGCCCCCCGAGCTCCCCGGGGACACGCGCGGCTCGGGGCAGCGGGGCAGATGGAGCCCGGGCGGCCGAGGGGGCAGGCTGGACACGCAGCCCGAAAGGTGTTCCCTGGGCCAGAGCCACCTCCCTGGATGTCCGTCCGCCACCGCCAGGATGCGAAATGAGGAAATTAACTGCCGGGCAAAAGGGAGTCCCAAAGCCGCACGGCTTCGGGGGAGATGGAGGCGATCCTTGGCGGTGAAGCCGGACACGGGCAAGCAGGGAGCCTGGACATCTAAATACAGGGAAGAGAGATGTTTGGGAGCATTCTCTCAGGAACGGGCCGCGGGGCTCGGGAGGTATTTCCACACGGCCAATCTGCTGTACAAAAAGCAAAAGAACCAACTACGGCAAAGCGCAATCCGCCCGCCTGCTGCCCGGTATTGCTCTGGTTTTTCTGAGTCATCCAGCTCCATGTGAGCACAAGGTATCCCCGGGCTGGGAGTGCGGAACGCTGGAAATCAAGGGTAATGGGAATCCTCTCTGCTTGCCATGCCTGACTCTCGCTTGTTGCAACCGCCCATTAAGCCCGCGTTACTTGCATTGATTTATGTGGTGTTGTATGCACGGGGCTCGATGCGTGTCCCCTCTCCTTTCGCTGGGTACAGAAATGCCACCCGCTCCAACCTGTGTCACTTTTACTGCCCAGACACCTTTTCACTGCCATCCGTCTGAGCTAAACAACTCGGCTGCCCTCATCCTGTGTCCTACCATCTCCCATCCCCGTCAGCAGAGGGAATATCGAGTGCTCTTAAACCCGGGAAATATTCTGCTGATGGGCACATAAATCTCTTCTGCAGAGCGGTAGCATTTAAGCAGCATGGCAAGGCGATGCTCACTGGCTGAGCTATTCCCACTACAACATAAATCCCTCAGGACTTGCTGGTTTGTTTTGGGTTTGGTTTTTTTGGTGTTTTTTTTTTTTTTCCTTTCCTAATGTTTTAAGGTGGTCGGGGGGAGGAAGATTAAAAATCAGGTAGAGGTTTTGAAACGCACTCCCTGCCTAGGGAGGGAAGCGGGTATGACTGCACGGAAACTTTCCTGAGCAGCCTGGTGCGGGAGGATCCCGGCGGCAGCAGCGCCAGAGGCGGGTAATTCAGGAGAAATGTCTGGGATTTGGTTAATCACCTCGGTCTCATGGAAAGGGCCCGGGCAGGAGGTGGTGGGGGCAGAGGGACGTAGGGAATGGGAAAACCTGCTGGAGCAGAGGCTCTGGGAGAAGGACGCTTAGCTGGAAGGAGATAAGTAGGCATGGGGGCTTCGAGCTGGTGGGAGAAGGAGAGGAGCTGGAGGAAGGGTGGATTTTGGATCCCACGCTTGAAGGGCTTTTTCACTACTCCTTTCCAGACATCAGCCAGCAATTTGGCGGCCGGAGCCGGGGGGAGCAATAGTGCGGGGAGGGGGAGGGTGGAGGGAAGAACAGTGGGGGAGCGCCGTCTGGCACTGAATTGGTCTTTCCCCTCTTCTTCTTGCCACCAGGCAATAATTCGGATCTTGCTGTTTCTCGCTGGCGTCTCTACCTGCTCGCAAGCCTCTGGCACCTTGCTTGCGGTGTCTGCATGTGCCGCTCTGGAGACATGACCGCGCACACACAGACACACACACACTTACCCTGCACCCAAACGCCAGAGCCACACGGAGCCCAGTCCATACCTCCCCACCAGAGATAACCTGTTTCCTCCCTGCCTTCTGCTATTGACCGTGGGTGGATCTCTGCCGCTAATTAGAGACACTGAAATCCTGCAAGTATCAGCCACAAATAGCACTCTGAAAGCGCTTGTCCTTTTTTTTTTGAACACAACGTGTTTATTTCCCTTGGTTCTTCTCTCTGTTTCTTTCAAAGAAGCCCCTGCTTGATTCAGGAGCCCTGCCTCCACCATCTACCTCTGCATCAGGTAGATGTACAGGTGGGCGTACGTTCCGTGAAGGAGACGCCTCGCTCCTCTCCCGCGCTCCTCAGGAGCCAATTTTTGGCCGGCCAAAAATACAGGTATGCCCGAAAGCAGTAATAAATGAAATCGGGTGCCGTGGGATTGAGAAATGAGGAGAGGGCGCGGGGCGAGCGGCGGCAGCGGCTGGACGGAAGCCCG
>WEIT01015949.1:0-38672 GCA_013389985.1 Dryoscopus gambensis | reverse complement strand
CCTCCTCCTCCTCCTCCTCCTCCCGCACCCGCAATCCAGCGAGCCACGGCGGCGACACCGACCGGGTAAGGACGTACCGGCCTCCCGGCCGGCCCCCACCCTCGGCCAGCCCTTTGTTTCGCATCTTTTTATTTTCTGTGTTCCGCAGCCCTGCCGCCCGCCGGTGCCCCGCATCCTCCCTCTCCCTCCGAGCCCGGCACGGGAGGGCTGCGGAGATCCTGGAGCGGGGAACCGGCTGGTGGGAGCTGCGCGGGGACGCGACACCGCGGCGAGCAACGTCCGCGGGGGAGAGGGCAGGGACGATGGGCGGAAATGTCCCTGCTCATCACCCGCGTCCCTCTCCTGCCCCGGGTAAGCGGAGCATCTCCCCTCCATCTCCCCCGCTTCTCGATGCTTCCAGGCTCTTGGTATGGAAATGCGACCTGGCTCTCTGGAAAAATCGCCCTTTTCCTCGCATAGTGGCTCCGGAATGTGCGCGGGATTTGAAGGTGTGTGCGGGAGAGGGAGGCAGCGCCAGCATTTATGGAGCTTGATGTATGTGACCCCCCTCTCCCGGTCCCCATTCCACACCCGTGCTGTGAGCAGACACGCGCTCACGGCTGATGAAAACGCTGTTCCCCGGGTGTAGCTGGGCTGAGAGCTCCGCGCGAGCGAACTGAGAGCCCGTCCGTGTCGGGGAGCAGCGTGCGGAGCGGCGCGGAGCTCCGGCGGCCCTGCGGCTGTGCCCTCCTCACCTCACCGGGGCCAGCGAGCGCAGCAGCCGCGCAGATTACGCGATGCGTGTGTTAGGCAACATGGAGCGATCACCGGCATTGCACCGGCACTCCCCTGCCGGGCTCCGCGCGGTCCTTAAAAGAGATGGGAATTTCTGGGTTTGGATTAAGCAGCTTTTTGTCTTCTTTCAGCTGTCTCTGTAAGCAGCAGCGTGAAGAATTCGCGTCTGTTTGCCAGTCTGGCAGTTTTTCCAGAATCTGCTGGGAAAAAGTCGGAAGCTGCAGAAACCCAGGATTCCTCTGGCATCACATGGGTTTGTTCCTGTCAGCGTATTTAATCATTTTTATGCTAAAGAACTGTGGAGCGAGCTGATCTTAGCAACGATTTACCCTGCTTGGGGCTTTTTTGACTTTTTCTTTTGCGAGGGTGTAAGAAAAGGAGTGAAGGAAGGATGTTAGAGATTGTAAAGAAAAAAATGCAGTGTACATTTCAAGTGTAGGCGCTGTTAAATATGTAGAGATATATACGATTCTTTATGCAGTTATAAAAACAAAAGCTCTCTTTGCCTCGGCATATGATTTCTCTTACAGCAACAGGTAGCAAAGACTCCTCTGCCCTCTCTTCTTCCCTCATCTCCTCCCCTTCAGCTCCTCCCGACAAAATGCCGGTTAAAAAGGTCAGCCTGTTTATGTAAGGATTGTGTTTCTCAACAAAGACCGCTGCACATCAAGCCTGCAATGACTGTCGAGCAGACTTGGCATTCAAGACATTCAATGAGGGTACTGTCCGTCTCCAAGACTGATAAAATCTCGGAGAAAACAAAGGACAGACGTAGTGTGCGGCTGGGATGGATCAACAGCGCCAGGGTTGATCATGGGCAGCAGCACCTTCACGGCGGTGCTTGGTACTGCAGCATCCACCGGACCTTTGCATTACATGTGCGTGAGAGAGACACGCAAAAAAGGCGTAAAAAGAGATTTGCTGGTATGCTAATGCCTTTCTGCTCTTCCCTTCAGGTTTCTTCTTCGCTCTAGTGATGTCCTAGGCTGACATTTCTTTGCAGCTCCTTCACACCAAAGGTAGCTTAAATCAGCCCAGGAGGATTTTGAGTCTGACCAACCTCACCCTCCCGATAAAAGAGATTGACTTCATTGGTCTTCGGCTCAGACACTTCACAATGAGGTGGAGTTCCTATTTCATAGCATCCAGAGGTGCAGTGGACATAGTCCGGTCTTTATTTCACTGTGCTGCCTTTCCCTCCTTCTTTCACCTACAGAGCAGGACAACCTGGTCTCCTCAGCCAGAATCAACTCTTCTGGTTCTTTTCCACTTTGAATTTAATAAGAAAATTCTGATATTATTCACTTCATAGAATCATAGAATCATAGAATCACAGAACTATGGAATAGTTTGGTTTGAAAGGGACCTTAAAGATGATCTAGTTCCAGCCCCTTGCCACAGGTGGGGACACATTCCGCTAGAACAGGCTGCTCAGAAGAGATTATGCCCATTACCTAAAGGTTAAAAAAGTTACTTTGGCATTACAACACAGGTCTTTCCCTGTGGTCAACTCCAAGACCTAATTGCCACCACAGTTAGACTTGAGCCCTTAAAACCATTCTGAAGCAGAGTTAAAGGGCCTTTTGTTCAGTGGTGTTAATAATCTATTAAAAATATGATATTATAAAATCTCATTTTAGGGCAGAATACTGAAGTCACAAACAATGGAGTGAACTGGACTTGAACGAGGCAGAAACTTACATCACCACCAAAAATGCTAAATCCAGACTGGGAGCAGCATCATGCGAGGGGGGAGCGGCACATCAAACTCTCCCTTCCCAAAAGCCCTGTGGCCCTGAATTATAGGTCATTAGAGTCCTTTGTCCTGTAAATTTGCATTTAACAGCAGTGTGTATCTGTGTTGATAAACACTTTTTAACAGCTTATCCCATGACATTTTTTTTCTTCTTCATATCTGATCAGCCTTTTTGTCCTCTTTCTTCCAGAACCTTCTAAGTGCTTCTCTTTAGCTACTGAAAAATGTTGGTAATTTATTAAGGAAGCTCAGTAGTTACCCTTAGTTTGCAACAGGCAAACTTATTCTGCAAACAATACTGACACCTTCTTGCAGTGACTTCCTTCTGCCAGCTATAATGAATTCCCTGCATGCTACTCTGCTGTAAATTCTCTGTCTAAAAATTCCATCCACTGTGTGATTTGTCAGGGGAAACTGTGCTTGACTTTTGAAACAGCTGGGAGGAGCAAAATGATAACCTACTAAAGTGCCTTGCCCTTAAACTGAAATTATGGCAAGTAATTAAAGTTAGAGCAAAAAGACTTAAGCTTTGGACTGCTTATGTTCTTAGTGTTTTAACTTGGGTGAAATTTTTTTTAGAAGTCCAAGCTGAATGTCAAATTTGCATATTTATCCAGACAACATAGGGAATGCTTAATTGCCTGTGTCCAGAGTTCGTATTTTGCTCGGGAAACAATATTTCACATATTCATGAGTTTCATTTCTAGCTACTGTTTGCACCCATAAATTGACCTGCATATCTAAACAAAGCCCTGTATTTGCTCATTATGGAAACAAAGATGCCATATTTAGAATTTTGCTTTATAGTCCTATCAGGGACACCTGGTCACAGAGGAGATGCTTCTACCCCACTGGTGCAGTGGGTCTGGCTGAGCTGGAGTTCGTGTTCCCAGGGCAGCCCTCAGCGCGGCGGCAGCTGGAGAGGTGCAGATAACACACCAGTTTTGGCTCCTGCTGGGCAGGGCTGGCACAGCCTCAGCACCGTCCCTCAGCATTCCCTGCCATCTGGGAATGGGGGTGGGCAGGGTCCTGGGAGGGGCACAGCTAGGCCAGCTGACCCAAACTGACCAAAGGGATATTCCAGACCATCCGATATCAGCTCAGAGATAAAAGCTAAGTGGGGGAGGAGGACTGGGGAGGAGGAGCTGTTATTTACATTTACCTTCCAGAGCAACAGCTCCATGTGCTGGAGTCCTGCTTCCCAGGAGGAGGGCAGACCTTGCTAGCTGATGGAAAGTAGAGAATAAAATCTGTGGGATTTGTCTTTGCTTGAGAGCACACAACGTTCCACTTTTGCTTTGGTAAACCGCCTTATCTTGCTTTCTGTCTTATTTTCTCTCTGCTGTCCAGCTGGAAGGGGGAGTGGGTAGAGTGGCTCAGCAGGCACCTGGTGTCCAGCCAAGGCCAAATCACCACAACCAGGCAGGAACTTATCACCATTGCCCCAATCCCTCAAGTCACCGAACTCAGACAGGTAGGGAGAGGACCAGGAATGCCCCGAATCGTGCGTCCGGTTTGCACAGTGGGCCTGTGCCAGGGCAGGTGGGGAGCGATTCCTGTGGTCGCTCTCCCTCATACTGCCCGACACTGCTCAGCCCACTCCCCTCCTCGCAGGGCTGCAGGATGCCCCAGGTCAGGACGCTCCCCACGCCGCGCTCTGCACGCACTCCCCTGTGGTGCCACCGGGCCTGCTCACTTCAGCGGCTGTGGTAACGTCCACCCAAGCTTTCCTTCTTCAAGGAAAGAAGACCCAAGTCCTTCATGCTTCCTCACAGGTTCTCCAGTCCTTTGGTCATCTTCATGGCCTTCCTTCAGTCCCTCTGCTGTCTTTCTGCTTCTTTCTCAGGTTGTGGGGACCACAACTGGACACAGTGCTCCAGGTTTCTTCCACAGGCTCGTAGTGGAAGGTGTCCCATGGCAGGGGAGTCAGAACTGGATGCCCTTTAATGTCCCTTCCAACCCAAACCATTCTGTGAACGTGGGTGCAGCACGATGAGTACAATGGGATGGTCCATCCCCGTCCAGGCCTGATTTGCCATTGCTGCCAGTGAGATGTACCTGACTCATGGTCAGTTTGTTGTCCATCAGCATATTTCCACCCACACATTTTTGCTTTAACAGAGATATGATTCACTTGAATAAAATTATACCCACTGAGTTTTTCCTCACTTGCAGAGGAGATTATTTTTAGGATCTCCCACCATTTCACGTACAGAAAATGAACTAGTACTGTAGAATTTCTTTATTTTTTCCCCAAATATCAAAGAAATAAATCACGTTTGCTTATTCACTTGCCCTTTCCTTTGGCAGCAGGGGACAAACTTAAAGGCTGGGGTATTTTCCAGGCTCTTGCTGTCATTGAAGCACCAGTTTTGTGAGACAGAATAACCTCTTTGAAGAGGCCGCACTTCTCTACTGCTTTCAGAAGGAATTAATTGTAAGACCTGGAAGCTGACGTGAACTCAGCAGACGCAGCCAGACACGTTTGTCTAGAAGGGATACAATAGCACCTGAGATGTGGAGGCACGAACTTCTCCAAGGGCTGCCAACTTACTGACCCCTATTCTTGAAAGATTTAAGGCTGATCTGTTGAATCTTCGCAGCTGCTGTCATCTGTGCCGGGTAGGGAGCAGCATGGTTCTCTCCTTGCACTGCAAATACACGCAGCAGCCTGAAGAAATAACTACGGCTAAGAAAGAACGGAGGGATTTCGTGGCTGCCCTGTGATGGGCTTTGTTTATAGCAGTTAATTCTTGGCACATAAGGCAAGTGATGACTGCCATCACACAGTGTGAGAGGTAAAATCAGGTGGCTTTCAAGTGTTCCCAACCTTGACATTAAAACTGAAAAGGTCAACAGAAAATGAATTTTCTTAAAATCCATGGGACAATGACAATAGCAATGTGCTGCAATACATTATTGACTCTATTACTATTTTTTTCAGTCCAGGCATATCTCGCCCATGTTTCAATGACAAATAGCCATGCAGGCAAAAATATGGGCTTGCCATTTTTTAAATATCCTCTGATGTGTCCAGGAATTTCTTCTTGCTAATTGGACTTTAGAAAATCACCAAAGTCTCTGTTAATTTCTAGAAATATTTAGGGAGAAAAAGGTAAAGGAGATGCGTTTTAAATCATGTCGAAGTGTTGTGGTGGACATTCCTGTGCATCAAATGCCTGTTTTGCTTAAGAAAATTTCATTCAGTTACTGTAGTAGCCCAGTACGAGAAGGACTGCCCTGTGAAAGTAGCATAATCTGTACTTCCAGTAGTTGATACGATGGACAAAGCATGGAGGCCTCTCCCCCACAAGCTCTGACTTTACAAGCAGTGTGAGAAGCACCGACCTCAGCAGATTTGTAGGGGAATCGAGGTGTAATTTTAGTGTGCTTGTGTTTAAACCAAGAAGTGATGCATCTTCTATTGGGTTTGAGCTGCACCTGACCTTGGTGTTGGCACACAGACTCAGAAAAAATCCTACCTGCTGGTGCTGTGTTACTTCTGTGCAGTCAGAAAGGAGTCCCCTCCAGACCAGGCAAGGTGTTAACACAAAACCTCTCTTCCTAGAGAGTTCAGATCTGAAATGCATTTGAATTAATGGTGTAGGACAGAAGAAGAGTTGAAATGAATAAAGGACCGCTCAATGAATTTTCTGTGGCACATGTAAAAGAACAAGGCACACATTCAGAAAAAAATGAGGTTTTGGAAGGGTGATGGAGTCCAGTGAAGTTCAGTTGATGTTTTGCAGTGTCAAGGAATTGCACAATATAAAGGTGGAGTTTTACAAAGTGTCTGTGCTGTGAGGAAAAACTTGTGGAGAACGCGATTTGCATTTAGAAAATAGATTATTTTACAGATATTGGTTCCATTTGATAGTCATTCCCTGAATAACATCTGCTGCATTATCTCAATAAATCTGGTTATCTCCCACAGAAATGAGCTGAGCAAAAGATCTGTAGCAAGATTTGAAAATAATCTTTGTTATTATGTGTCGCTAACTCATAAGAATCAGACGACATGGCCACTAATGACAGTGAACAAGAACAATAATTTCTTGCACATTCTGTTCCATGCATTTCCAGTCTCTAGCCTGCACTTAAAACACAGCAATTTTACAAGCATTTGTCATTTGCCCAGGCTATGGAGTTGATGAGATAGAAAAAGCACAAAGAATTTGTATGGAAGAACTCCATTTACTTAATTTCCAACCCAAACATAACGATATGAAAAATAAGCAATACACGCATAAAACTGTGTATTCTTTTTTTTGCTTTTCACAGTCCTCGTCTCGCAGCAGTCTGAGTTGAGTCATTACGGCACACAACAGGTAGGTGTGTTGCCAGCAGAAGCCATCACCCTTTTGACATTTCTACTGCCTCCCAGCTGCTGGGAGGTGAGAGCAGGCAGATGTCAGCTTCTCTTCTCAGTCACAAAGGAAAGGAGGCAGTAAAAAAATGCCTCTTCCATCATTTATTTGATTACGGTCTCCACTCGTCAAAGCAGTAGAGCACAAAGCCCGTGTGGATTTGCGGGCTTGTAAGCACACATTTAAAATGTCAGCAGACAAGGATGGCTCCATGCCTTCAGCAGGCCTTTTGCTGAGTCACGTGCCAGCAGGAATTTATACTTTTAAAGGGTTGCAAAATGCCTTTACCAGAGAGCCACGTTTCACGTTGCATTTCTTCAAATGAGATTGGAGAGAAAGCAAATGAAATCTCAGAACCTGGTTCAAAAAAACACATACGTTCAGCTTCGAGAGAGATGTCTTGATTTTCCACAACCCTAGAAATGACATTCACTTTTTGGCATAACTCTGACACAGCAGAACACTGTCTTGTTCCCGTTTGGACATTAAGAAACCAGACATCTGTTCTCCTGCTTGGTGGGTTGTTTGTTTTTTTTTTCAGATAAAGACATGAAAAGTAACACTGACAAAATGTATTAGCATGGGACAATCTCAGTGTTCCCACTAGCTGGGCACTTTAAATGGCTGAGTAAAAAATCCCTACGGGATAACAACGAAACAACGCTGAGGAAACATTCTCACTGAGCACTGTTTGGGCTGTCCACAGGAAACTGAAGGTCTTCTCAACCTGCAAGTTACGGGGCAATTAATTGTCAGTATATAATTGGCATCTTGTATATATTTTATTGAGAGCACATAATGTAGGCAATTGCTTCCTTTAGACAGCTGGGCACTATTAGAGTCTAGGTTGACTTTGGAGCCAGAAGATGGCACGTTTATTAATCTAAATGTGCTTTAACCAGGCTATACCCTACAACCATACCTCACAGTTAGTGCCCCAGTCATTTTCTACTCTTAAGAAATAACCTTAGCATGATTCTTTTTCCAAATTCAAGTCAGCACTATTGTGTTTCTCATGCAAAGACTTGCACAAATAGCAAAAAAAAAAAAAGCTGTTACAAGTAAATGAAGGAAACATTTACAGGTTCTCTAGTTTGTGAATTAGTAAAAAACCCCCAATTTTTCTGTATAATTAAAATAAGAAAGCCAAAGGCAAGGATATTAATCTTGTTCTACAACAAGAACAACAAAATAAGAATTCTCAGAAATGAATTTTCCTTTCACAATACGAGAAAAAAAGATTAGTGGAGCATAAAAAACCCTTCTACTGCCACACCTTCAAAACAAGTCCCTCCTAACAAAAGCAGACATCATCAATTTTTCAAAGTAGCCATTGCTCATAGCCTGGCTTGGCATCAGTCTGGCAGTGGAAGGTGGTCAGGGATTGCCTTGGCATCAGCTGGGCGTTTTGGTTTAATTTCATTGCTGTTGTTTTTGGGTAGTTTTCTCACAGTCATTAAACTCTTTTTGTCTCAATCCATGAGGGCTTTTTCCCTTTTGCCATTCCTGGTCTCTCCTGCCATCCTGCTTTGGGGTGGGGAGGGAGGGGAGGGGAGGGAAGGAGCAGCTGGGTGAGCTGTTAACCCAGTCAGTTACCTCTGCACAGGCTCCAGGACCAGGTTTGGAGATGGAGAAGTCGTTCTGCCCCAGCACTTGTGGAGTTTTTGACACAGAATGGTCTTGTCCGCCAAATACCGCAGCTGCATGAAGCTTTCCTTTTTCACTAATCCCAAAGTCTGTGAAATAAATAGTCTTCTGTGTTCCTAATAAACGTAGAAAAGCACAGAAAATAAGAACAAGCCCTTAAGGAGGTGGGAGTACATTCTCCTACAAAAAGCACCAATATTACTGAGCTGAGGTTTGCTGTTTCACTCTCTGAGTAGCTGCCAATCACCACCGTGCTTCTCTGCTGGGTGGGTTCTGTTTGTTTGTGTTTGCCCCTTCCTTTGGTCAGTTATTTCCTTGATAACTGAGCACAGTTTGCACATCTCCCGCTGCTCTGCCTGGGGCTGAACACACACAAAAATAAGCCTTTCCCAGAACCAGGGAGGCTCAGCTGTCCTCACTTGCTGCAGTTTTGCTGAGAAGTCGGTGTGGGCTCAGTGAACTCGGGGGGGGGGGTTGGCAGAGCAGCTGCAGGAGATGGGTTTATCATATTTATCATATAAGCATTTATCAATTAGCATTTATCATACTATTATATGTAATTATATCACATTTTTATTCGGAACAGTAGCTAATAGGCTCAGTTGCCAATGAACATTTGGGTTTCTGAGTATTTCTTTTTTAGAACCACGCTGGGTAGACAGACACTTGTTGCTGAATCAGAGCCTCTGAACCCAGCCTTGCACATTGCTGGCTACCTGAATTAAGCCTGAAAACCAAAAGTTTAATTCTAGGTGGGAGAAAAATCCCTTCTTTTCATGTTTATGTTCATGCTCATGTTCTATTGGACAATTTCTGACAGATTTTACCAGGCGTTTCACTGCCAGCTTGAAATCACACAGCTGTAATCAGTTGACTTCAACTGCAAATACAATTTACAACTTCAACTGTAAATACATTCAGGGATTTCATTTTAACCATACTTAACATAAACCTGCCATTAAACTGAAAAAATGAAAAAAATAAAAATGTAACCAAGACTACTCAAATCTTCCACTTCTTCCAAACTGCAGAATTCCTAAAATAAAAAGTCCCCTTCATTCTTAGAAGCCTGTGAAGAAATGAACTTAACAATATGGACTGATGGCCACCAGATATTAGGGGTTTTTTTAAATGTTAACTATTTCTGTAGAAATACAAGATAAATGTCTTTCAGACATTATTTTGCATTTCATTCAGTTCATGTTTGCATGTAGAGGGTCTTATTCTGCAAGGTACCACACACAACAGTTAATAAAAAAGTGTTTAATTGTCCCGGTTTCAACTGGGATAGAGTTCATTTTCTTCTTAGTAGCTGGTGCAGTGCTGTGTTCTGTCTTTAGAATGAGAACAATGTTTGCTCTCAACAAAGGTTCTCAGCAACCTTTACCCCATGTCAAGGACTTTTCCTTACACTATTATTTAATTTATTTCACTTATTAAACTGTTTTTCCCTCAACCCATGGGTTTTACCTTTCTCCATCCTTCTCCCTGTCCCACTGGAGGGGTCGGGGAGTGAGTGAGCAGCTGAGTGGTTCTCAGTTGCTGGCTGAGGTTAAACCACAACACTAATAAATAAAGTAATGTTTTATGCTTGTCACAGGTAATTGTGGTGCACTTTACAGTGATTTAGTCAATTTCTCTTCCTGTAGGGCTGTAAAGTTGGCAAGCAGCAAAGAAGAACTCTTCTGCATAGGCTGCCAGGGAGTCTGCTGTTTATAATAGTACAGGGAGTATTTTCTGTTTGCAAATCAGCAATTGGAACGATGAAGTAATTTGAAGTTATGCTGTTTCTGAGCGTGCTTATTGCACAGTGATTACTGCATCATCACCTGCAACGTCTTGCAGTGCTGGAAAATGAAAACCATTATCCTAACAAGTTTTCTACAGGATTTTCTGTTCAAGTTAGCTAAAGGACATGCAGATTTATCCTGCTGGCTTCTCCATGGGAGAATCCAAAATTCCTCTCATCCAACTCAGATATGGCCCACTGTTATTTAAAGATTCCTCTCCTGAAACACATCACTAGAATGACTGATGTCTTTGGCCAGCATTAAACACAGGCTTATTTGGTCACAGAAAACTTTTCCTGCAGACAAGCTCTCCCTCTTCTCAACAAATAATAAACTTAATCTGTAAGTAGCTAGAGAAAGATTCCTTTAAAACATCTTTTGGTGATCCATCATCACAAAGGTAAGATCTGTACCTACACTCGCAACGACCTGACCCTTCAGCACTGCAGCTGGGACTAGTTACACACAAACCACACAGAAAGTGCTCCGTGTGCCTCCTGCCACAGAAATCATTTATATTAGTGGGGAGTTGACTCTGGCCAACTGCCAGATGTTCACCCTGCCACTTCCACTCAGAGAATCATGGAATAGTCTGAGTTGGAGTGACCAACCAGGATTATCCAGTCCCACCCCTGGCCCTGCACAGACACCCCAACAACCCCACCCTGGGCATCCCTGGCAGCGGTGCCCAAACGCCCCTGGAGCTCTGGCAGCCTCGGGGCCGTGCCCATTCCCTGGGGAGCCTGGGCAGTGCCCCAGGAAAGTCTGGGGGAAAAACCTTTTCCTGATCTCCAGCCTGACCCGTCCTGGCACATCTCCAGGCATTCCCTGAGTCCTGTCACTGTCACAGAGAGCAGAGATCAGAGCTGCATCAGTACTGCCCCTTGGAAGGGATGTCCCCTCAACAGGGCAGGCAGATAAAATCAGATGAAAAAGCTGGATGGGTTGAGATTGATGCCATAATGATTTTTGCTTTTTCATATATTCCTCTCATATCCCCCTTCATATACACTTTTATGCAGCATTTCTGTACCCTCAGTGCTTTTAGCCCACATACTTGTAATTCCCTTAATTCAATAACTTAGCTTAGACCCAAAGTTCTGCTAAGCCAAGAGACCAAACATCTTAGAAACTTCATAATTAGGGGGTCAGCGAGCCCCAGACCCAAGGTCTTCTCCAGAACATATTCTGTAAACTAAGATAGATCTATGCAGAGGGGGATCACTCCTTACGAGGGGGCTCCTCCTGAGCCTCCCATTGGGAAATCTATGATAAATATGCTGCTATGTAAGGTCTGTAATTGTATAAGCAAACGATCACAGGGGGGCTTTTCTGTGTATTCTCCGGTGTGCATTTTCCAACGTGCATTCCGTGCCTCGGTCCAGGGGGGGCATTCTTACAGGGTGCTCCTGCCTGGATCTAAGGATCCTTCATAAACTCTGAGGTAAAATCCCTTTTTCCCCTCTAACCGTGTTTGGCTTTTAATTCTAAGCCCAGGATAAGGCATCAAGATAAGGATAGGGAGACCACTTATGAGTTACTCTCATGGGCCAAGCATACTCAACTTGGGAAAAATTAATTTAACTTATTGCCAGTGGAAAATAGAGTTGATAAATCAGAAAGAAAGACAGAAAATTAAAACAGCACCTTCTCCTCCTGCTTTTTCCCACGCTGGACCTCACTCCACCATTCCCAGCCCCTCTACCTCCTCCCCCATTGCTGAGCAGCAGCGGGGAGGGGGATGCTGTGACCACACTGGGGCTTGTGGTCAGTCCCTGATAGCTCCTTTCTGCTGCTCCTTCAGCCTCACGCTTTTTCCCTGCTCCACTTCTTTCTTCTCCACAAGGGATCTCATCTCCGTCACCTGGAACACCTCTCCCTCCTCCTCCAATGACCTCAGTGCCTGCCGGGCTGTCTCTCACAGTCTTTTCCCTCACTCCTCTGCCTGCCCAGAATTTTTTCCCTTTCTTAAACACATTTTCACAGAGGCATCACCAGCATTGCTGACGGGCAGCTTTGTCTAAACCTTTTCTTTGAAGGAAGACAGAAGAGTAAAACAGAAGGAGAGCTGGCTTTCCTGATGAACTTACCAGTGCATGAAGAGACCCCTTTGCTCAGCTCAGACTTTGAGTTTACCTGATTCTTCTTATAAAACTTACCTGTGTTTTTGCCTTTGCTCAGGTGCTTATGTGCTTTCTTGAAGAGAAAATGGATCAAAAAACATGCCTGAGTTCTTTCCGAGGCATAGCCAAAATCTATGTGTAACTAGAGAGCCTGTAATATGTAAAGAGAGTCTGTTCTAGCATATTTTAAAGATATTATTGGGGGGAAAAAAACCCAAAACTCTGGCAAGTACATTTCATAAATTTTCAATGGAGGCAGTAAACTAAATACAAAGGCAAGAGAGAAGAGGTCCTCTCTTCTTTGCATGGCAGCTTCATCAGCTGTCACTGAGACAGCCGCAGTAGAATATTCCCCAGGACTTTATTAGCCTTGATAATTTGCCTCTATTCTGAAATCTAATGACACAATCTGCACGATGATAGGCTGAAAAACTTACAAAGCACTCTAAGCTTCTCTCCAAGTGTGATTTTGAGGGAAGGAGGTGCACCAGAGGGAACCATGACATGAAAATCTAGTATTTTCCCTTTTTTATGCAAATCCCAGCAGTTTGGGGGGTTGGGGAGTTTGGGAAGGTGGTAGTTAATATTGCTTTAATTTCAGACTGAAGAGTAACTCTCACTCCCTTTTTTAAGAAACCCTGAGCACAGCCAAAAAAACAAAGGCTTCAAAAGAGAGGAGACAAATAGAGAGCCTCATACCCATGTAGTTGATCATCTTCTTTTGTAGACACTGGCTACACAAAATGGGAAATGGTGCCTTTACTTCAGCATACTTCCTCCACAGTAAGAAGCCTGTCTTTGAGGGTTTTAGACCCATCTTAGTAATAATTCACATTTTTCACATTTCACGCAAACAGGATTTTTGGGATAGCAGTTTTCATATTATCTTTGTGGCTGGATTCATAACACCACTTGCAATCACACTTCCAGAAGCATGATTTCTGGTTTGGGAGCTGTTGCTCCAAAAGGAAGAGCAAGGTGGTCTCTGTCTTCACACAGAGTTTGGACACAGAAGAGCCCAAGCTTGGTTTGGGTTGAAAACAACAGTTTTCAAGCACCATGTGGTGCAGCTTCTCTCCACTGGAGGGGTTGGGAGCATAACTTTCTGTGCAAATCTGGAGCTGAACAGAGCCTTAAAACAGCAACTACTTCTGAGCTTCTAGTGCAGGCTCAAGATTTAGAGATGCAGGACATACTTCCTTCAGTCCTATAGAGCATGTTATAATATCATTTTCTGGGCATGCTGCTACCTGACATGGCAGCCAGCAAAGGCATTAAACCTGTCTTTCAACCTCCTTTGAGCTGTCTGCTGGACTTGTGGATTAGAGACACCTGAACCCCAAGCTAGGTTAATGGACGCAGTGGTGTTTGAGGTCTTTTCCAACCATAATGAGCTGTAATGCCCACTAAAAACTGGAAAGTCCTATATTCCCAAAAGGTGGGGCGTAGCCAGAGTGGAGCTATGCAACAAAAGTGTTAAGGCCACGGAAACCTCACCATGAGTGTTTCAGGACGAGAGATGAGATTAATTTAGATAGATTAAAATTCTAGACTGCTAACACTTACAGTGAGTCTCTCAGTTTAATTTTATTCATAAGGATTCCAGTTTGGGAGCCCCAGGATTGCTCAGCAGTGAAAACCAAAGTGCAATGGGTGACAGTGATGACCAGCTGCACTTTAAAAGCCCACTCCTGTCTTGAATTCAAATTCTATTTCCTTATTTTATTTAGTTGGAGCATAAAAAGCGGCTAGGGCACCTATTCATTGCATCTAAGTGTCAGTAAAAATGGCATGAACTGAAATCACCTGACCATCAGAAATTCCAGTCCTGAGAGGCACAATCAGCACAGGTTGGTCAGAGAAACCTAACCTTTGAAACCACAAATATCTTTCACTATTTTCTCCCAAACCTGTGGTTTCTTGACATCTCCCAATTTTATTTATCTCCCTTTTTTTCCCCTCTAGGAATAATAACGCATGTTCATGGGAATAGGTTTATGTTTATACTATTCTTTACAAAATGTTTTCTCAATGCACTGTGTATGTAAGAATCTCATACTGACAGACAAATAGCGGGGTTTGCTGTCAGTCCTGTCTGGGCTTGATTTACCTCTGCCTTTTTCACAATCAATCACAACATCCTTATCACCTTTCCATATTGCAGAGCAGCTGGCAGTCAGCCTTCCCGACTTCATGGGGCTTTTAGCTTACCTCAGGAACAGCAGTATGCCATACAGGAACTGAAATGGCAGGGTGCAGACCCTCAGGAGCCCGAGAGGGTCTGCTCAGAAATGTGCTGGGCTGGTTTCTGCAGAGAAAATTAAAGCCAGGCCTGTGTCATTGAGAGGTCTGGTGGTCCTAGTGGGCATTTGATGACTGGAAGGGCCTCTGACACTTTGAGAAACCACTTCACAGAGAGGGTTCCTCCATGATTATCCACTTGGTGCTTTCCAGTGTTGGACTGAGTGTATCTAATACAAAACATATATGAAAACCTTTAGAGACAAAAATCTGTGAGACAAATAGTCATAATTTTTGCTCTTTACATTAATTTGGGTTGGGTTTGGGGTTTTCTGTTGGTTTTGGGGCTTTTCCTCCACTGATTGGCTCAGACTGTTCAGAAAGCAGCCCCTCTGGAGCATATTTTGGTCTTTTAGAATGTCCATATAAGTGATATTCCAGATAATGATATGACTGACCATTAACAGCACGTCTTCTTCATCTGCCTTTTTGGATCCACCAAATGCCTCATTGGCACGGCCAAGTATTTGACTTTTCATGACAGCATGACCCATAACTTTTACGTAGAGTTTCCCTGGAGCCCCAGCTATGGCTATAGCGTGCTATTACTTTGAGCTTTTCTAACTCAGAATACCCGATACTATCAGAGGCCAGTGTTGCAGTTCACAACAACAACATAAAATAACAGCATGGCATTCGGCAGCTCTGCGAGCTAATGGGATATGCCAGGAAAACACAGACTGAGAGATCCCCAGAAGTGTTGTGGTGGCTTCCAGGATTGTAGGAAATAAGGCCGACAGAGTTTGCACTCACCTGACTCAGACCTGGGTCAGTTATACCCATGTTCCTTCTGGCAGGATTTAGCAAAATCATTCCCTCTGCAAGGCAGCAGGTAAAGAAGAGCAGGCAGGGAGCACTGGCTGTCAGCAGCCTGAGACTCTGGGAAACAAGCAAGGAACAGACCAAAATGACAGGAGTTATGGCGATGCTCATCATTTTAATTTCACTCTCTGTGGTTTTTTTAATACATGTGTTTTCCAAAGTCTTTTCCTTCATTTTAAGCAGCAATGTCATCTTTCTAAGTGCAGGGAGATTTTCTGGAAGCTACGGAAATATTTTAAGCACTTCACTTCTCATCTCCATCCAAAAAGGGTTTTATCCTTAGGGAGACACACATAAGCCTGCTGTCCCTGTTTCCTTCAATCTGTCAGTTTTGTTGGAGGCAGTTTCCCAGCCCAGGGTTCAGAACACCTAAGGGAGCCCACACCTTACTTTCCACTGAACTTCAAAAAGGTGTTGTTTGTAACATAAATATAATTTTCAAATGGGTTGGTCGGATAAATTTCACTTTTAAAGGGTTTTCTTCCTCTCCTCTTTATTGGTATAACTTGACAAATAATACCCATAAGTAATCCTGTAGTTTTCCTTGTGTTACACCGGAAGAACCATACGCGCACCTCAAATAAGCTTAGGATCATATTCTCTGTGGTTCCTGTCCAAGCATTTCTACCAGGAGTAAGTTATCCATCCAGATTAGGTGCTTTAGGAGGAAATGGGACGGCAGAGTAGAAGCTGAGGCTTGTTGTGGTGTTGTGTAAGAGAAGTAAACGAGCCACAAACAATAACAGTTTCATTGCAATGGGTGTCTTGTCTCATCTTCAGCAAAGGGGTAACTACTCAGCCTGATCTGAAATATTTATGCTGCTTTTCCAGACCAGAAAGATCTGTGTGCGCCTGTTAATATCCATTTTAACAGAAAAAGAACACATTGAATTCATTTATCTTACAGGTTTTTTTCAGAGAAAAAATTAGAAACATAGGATATACAAATTCTCCTTGGCACTACAATTATATCTTTGACACACAAGACTGTGTATTAACCCAACTCCCCTTTCACGGTGGTTGCTTTGGCATTAATAGGGTCTTTTCATAGTAAAAAGTTAGAACATATTTGTGTCATGACCTTACAGAGGAGAAAGAAACCACAGACCTTTTAAATCAGTACAGTGTACAAAGTCAGATATGCTCTTATCTCTGTCATCAACTATTCCATGGGAAGAAACAGCTGTTTATTTATTTTAAACCCCCAACTTATTTAAAAAATGATAAAGAGTCCAAATTGTCAATTCTAATGAAGAGCTTGGTAAGGAACATAGGTAAACAGATTCTCTATTAGATGTTAACTTTAAAGTCATGCAGTAACAGTTTAAAGGGTTTGAAAATTAATATATAGCACATGCATGCTACAGGAATGGTAGCAAAAAAAGAAAAGAAAAAGGAATTGGAATAGCATAGCAATCAAACTCACTATATCTGTAATCTGTGTACTTACATGCACTATTTTATACATTCAGCTACCTCAAAAAATTAACAGAGATTGTAATAGAAATGTGTCATTTCAGCTGACAGGTCCAGCAGCTCGTAAAATTCATCCATGAAGAGGGAAGAAAACAAGAGAGCCACAGTTAAAAATAGAAAGCCTTTGAAATAAATGCCTTACCTCCACCCTCAGCAAAAATAGTTGAGGTTTTTCTTGCTGACCACAGGTTGATAAAATTGTAGTGGGTACAATCCTGCACCGGTATTGTGTCAGAATAATTGATTTTGACAGAAGTAGATGGATTAAAGCAACTAAGCACCTGGCCCACTTTAAGTGCTGAAATTAAAATCTTGAAAAACACAATGATTTAAACTCACCAAAATGTTTAGATTAGCACATGACCGCTGTGCTGAGCACGATGGGGAAAAGTCAGCTTTCTGTAGGAAAGTTATACCCTGGAACCAGACAAACCTATTTACCAGTTGGTCACACAAGGAATATGATTTTTACAATTGCTAGTAAAAAAACCCCAAAACTATTATTAGTAAAAGTCTCAGGCAGATTCCAAGACTGAGAACAAATCCTTCACCACGGCCACCACAGTATTCCCAGAAAATATCTAAGGTGGTAACTGCAGGTGGTTAATCCCCCCTTCCCAAAACCTTGGAGAAGGCCGAAGCTACAAGCCTCGGGATACAGAGGCCAGGCCTAGAAAGAAAACAGAGGGGGCCAGCAACGTCTTCCTTTATATAACAATTCTCACTGTATTACTAATGAGGGTTTTCTGCAGCAAGTGCAAAACTGGAGCTATTACACAGTTCAGAGATTAATGTGACTAAACCCAGAAGTCGTTGCCGGGTCTTTAGGTATGCAACAGTTCTTTGACAAGGTTTCGCCAGCTCCGCGTGCTGTGGGATTGTGCCTTTTGCTGTTACGTAACACAACGCTCAACACCACAGGATTAGCCTCTTGATATCAGGTGAAGTGCCTTCTGATTATAATTGTAGCCATCTTCCCAGATTTCTGACGGTGCTTCACGCTCTGAAGTGCAGCAGCCTCTCAGGACAGCGATGTGGTTGCACGGCAAAACAAACACGAGCTACCTGCTCACCATTCATACCGAAATGGCATTTTTTCAGCAGGGGCTGGGAACACGGCACCTTGCAGCAGTGCTGCTGTAATGCTCCAGGTCACTGCTGTAGAACAGTCGCATTTTTATAAGCTTGATGGAAAGATTAGGTGTCAAATTTAATAAACCCTTTGGCTCTTTTTTCTATTATTCTCTGCCATGGGTCCTCTCTCTGCTTTGAAGTAGCATATTTTTTCATTTGGTGGTGGCAATAATTCAAATATATAAACCACCACACATCATTTAATATAATTTGCATTGATTGGCAGGTTTAAAGCTAACATGTATTAATGAATTTTTGCATACGTAGTGTAAGTGATCCAGACAGATAAGGGCAAAAATCTTATTAGTAAAGTATAGAGAAAGCTGCATTTGGATGAACAAAAACTTCATTTCTTCTGCACTGGAAGATTCTAAAAATTGGGTATGACTGCAGGTTTAAAGAAAACAATTCAAATATTCTTACTAATAATCAAAAGTAGTTATTAAGCTGACTAGCCAGAGCCTGTACAGGGTGTCTGAGGGCAGTCTCTTTCCTTGGCTTACACAAGCCCTTCAGATTTGATTATATTCAAGTTGAGCTGCACAGGAATCCTGTGTCACAATGCTGATGCTGGCTCCTATATAATGTTTATTTATCCAAGACTAAAACACCTTACTGGGAATGTACTGTCTCTGACAAAGCTATCGGAGAGAATGATCCGGGAGAGGTTTCTCTATGACTTTATGATGGGGGAATAATTAATTATTTGGCAGCTGAGGAGTCACCACGGCTGGTGATCAAAAATATCACGGGGCATTTCTTTGAGATTTGGAAGAAAACATGATAAAGCACCGAAGAGCCCTCCAGAAGGACACTTCAGCCTAGCAGGGTGTAGGTTCTGCTCCAAACCTTTCAACAGAGCCATGTTTTGGGACTAAAACACTGCAATAGACCTAGTGAAAGGACGAATATCCCGAGGGTGAGAAACAAGTGGAAAACTGAAAGATAAGAATACTCTCCAAGTAGAACATTAAAGCAGTCGTCAGGGTCTGAACAGCTGACTGGAAGAAAATCTGGTTAGAAAACATCTAATCGGAGGACAAGGCACAAAGGAAAATGCTTCGGCCTCTTAAGCATCTCCACAAGTGTTCAGAAAATAAAGTGGAATAAGAGGAAAGTTGACAGTTCCTGCTAAATAATTATTTGTTAAAATTGAAAATGTCAACTTTCTATATTTCAAAACTCCTAGGACAAATATGACCTGCTCAAAGAGGGAACCATGCTCACCCCTTGGGGTTCCTGTCTTTATCTTCAGTGACCTCTTCCACTGTCCTCAGATTTCTTTAAGGAATCAAAGGAAATTAATCAGTTTCTCATGAAACAAAAGAGACAAAGTATTTTTGTTTCCTGGCAAAACCTTGAATATTGAGCTTATAAAAGTCTCTGCAGCCTGAGAGCTGAGCAAGGTCAGGAGACACTTGACAGCAAAAGAGCCTCTGACCCTATTACTTATAATGATGCAGTATTTCATGTACGGCCTTTTTGCTCCTGTTACATGTTTCACCCACCGAGCTAAACCTTAATTTAAGCTGGCCCGTCTAACACTGTTGCCTACAGTTTCACAGACTCGGTTCTAGATAAGGTGCAATTTTCCTCCACTTTAAAAAAACCAAAAGAATAAAGCTGCTATAATGGAGTGCAGGTGGAGCTCATTTGGGGTAATGAGGTTCTAAATGGATGTTTTGCAAACAAAACACTCGTTGTGACCTGACAGCTCACCAATTCACACGCTGTTCCTAAATGGTTTGTTTTGTTCCGTCGGAACTCGAGTGGAAAAGAAGATTTCTGCCGGTGATGGCGGTGCTTTGGCAAGGGAGGTGCAAATTAGTGAGCTGCGATTTAAGATTCACTTGGTCCCCCTTTTTTTGTGCTTGAGCTCCTCTCGATCCCTTCCTACCCCTTCAGTCAGAGGGGCAAACAAATGGGTTTGGGATGTGGAATTTTAGAATTGTTTTAGGCACAAAAATAACAATTCTGCCATGGCCATGGTGGCTGCTCACGGTCTCAAACGCAGGATTCAGGGAGCTCAAGTTCAGAGTTCCCCTTGTACTGACTGTTAATTAAATGCCTGGTTTATATCCTTCTAGGTAAGAAATATACAGTAAGGAGGGGAGCACAGATATTGTGACAGCTCCTAGGTACAGAAATTTAACATTAAACCACCCAGGACACAGAGTGTTCCACACATGCACTCCAGAGGGGCTGCTTTTTCCAGCAAATACTGGCAACTACTTTTTGGGCTGGTAAATACATCGTGCACTTCAGGCCTCTGGCACTACTCGGTCTAACGAGGCCTTCTTTGAGCTATAAAATTCTGTCTTTTATATCAGTGGATACAGAATAGATTCCAAACCATCTCTAGGTGTTTGAATTCCAAGGCACCAGCTGGAGCGACTCACTGTATTTCCCGGAATGAAAAAAAAGATGGGGGAAAGAATGGGAATGTGACAGAAGTGCAGAAGCAGCTCTAAGGAAACAGCTATCCTGCAAAGCACCCCTGTGCCATGGTCCTAAATTCCAGTGTGATCCAATGGGATGTGGTTATGCCCCCCTGAAAGGAAAAAATGGAGATGGAGACCAGAAGTACATGATGGAAATTTTACAGCCCAAATAAAAATACTAATCTACAAAAGGGAGCAGCAGCAAGACCTGGGATTGATTAAGGCTCAATGTGCATGATGTCTGGTAGCAGCAAGGAGGTAAACAACGTCTTGGCATCTATTATGTCTCTAGAAGAGAGATATAGCAGTGAGAAGGTAAATACTCACATGTAGAGCAAGAGCAAAGCCTCATTTGCTTTTCTTTTCTAGGACATTGCATATAAGAAGCTGGAAAAGTTAAAAAAAATATTCTTAGACTAACACTGGAAACAAGGAAATGCCTCGTAAGGAATGAGAAGCCAGGCTCTGCCAGCATGAACAAAGGAGAGCTTGGAGAAAAATGTAGGTTCAAAAATACCTAAAAAGGAAAAACAGATGCCAGTGTAAGGTATTTAAATACAAAACCAGCTAACTGAAAAACAAAGAGGTGAGAGTTTAAATGATGGTAGAAATTAGCAACCTGAAGTAATTTGGATGGAATTAAGACACAGATGAATAGCTGGCGCAGGCTGCGCAGTAAAAAACGTTGTGCATCAACTCCAAGGAGCACTTAGCTACTGAACACAGGCAGGTTGTGCCATAAAAGAACTTCAGGAAGTAAATAATTTTATCATCCCATCTTGCAGATAACCTATCCATGCTAACAAGTTCAAAAAGTGTTCTCTGCAATGGATTTGATTTAGCCTTGGTGATGCAGAGAATACACATGATAAAATCTGCAGTTCAACAGCAAACCCCGTCCCTAACGAAAATTTTAGGACCTGCTTTGAAAGATACCCTTGCAGTAAAACTTACCGAAGGAGATGTTGAAGATGGGGAAGAATAGCTGGACTTCATACAGTGGGATAAAAAACCTCTCTGCACAGATTTATGGCACAGAGATAGTCCCAAAGCAAAGCACCTTCATTATATAGAGACTACTTTCCTCTAGCTGCTGCTGCACGTAACCAGACGGCGCTGACGACGAAAGAATACTTTTTTTTTTTTTTAAGGAGAGCTCAGAGGCATTAGAGATTCTGAGAGGGAACCAGGTGGACATCTGCCCTCCCTTTGAAGAAGAATTAATTCCCAAATGGAGTACTTTCTTAGCTTTCTTCTCAGGTCTTACAATTCCTAATCCAAGATCAGTGACTAGCAAAGCAGAGGTTAAGGCAAAAGGACGAAATAAAGGATTCCTGGTTTTAGTAATAATAAACACTTTGAGAAAAAGCAATGGTACAGGGCAGTTTTCCTCTGGCAGAGCTGATGCACAGCTTTGCAGAGCTGCTTGAGAGTTTTGCGGGGATAGAAGAGGGTTCTGGACGGGGCAGGAGAAGCAGAAGGGAGCACTTTCCCTTTTTTTTACATAACAGCCGCCCCTTTGACTCATGGAATCACAGAATGGTTTGGGTGGGAAGGGACCTTAAAGCCCACCCAGTGCCACCCCCTGCCATGGGCAGGGACACCTCCCACTATAGCCCAGCGTGCTCCAAGCCCAATCCAACCTGGCCTTGGATGCTTCCAGGGATCTAGAGGCAGCCACAGCTGTTCTGGACAATTTTTTTACCACCAACCACAGTCAAAAATTTCTTCCTGCTATCTCTCCTGAGTCTACCCTTCTTTGGTTTAAAGCTGGAATGGCTTTAAAAGTCTGTCCCCATCTTTCTAAAAACCCCCCTTGATAAGGTCTCCCCAGAGCTTCTCCTCTCCAGGCTGAACACCCCCAGCTCTCCCAGCCTTTGCTCCCAGCAGAGCTGCTCCATCCCTCTGCTCATCCTGGTGCCTCCTCTGGGCTCTCTCCAGCAGCTCCAGGTGCTCCCTGTGCTGGGCCCAGGGCTGGGGCAGCTCTGCAGGTGGGGTCTCACCTGAGGGGGCAGAGGGGGAGAATCCCCATCCCTCCCCTGCTGCCCACACTGGGGCTCAGCCCAGGACACAATTTTGGCTTTCTGGGTTGTGAGTTTGCTTTGCTGACTCATGCCCAGCCTTTCGTCACCAGCATCCCCAGGTCCCTTTCCCCATGGCTGTTCCATCTCTCATCCCCTCTGGGGCCACAGGGCACGGCCCCCCTGCAAAACACAACCTTAGCAGCAGAGGAAGCTGCAAGTGTTTAATCTATAGCAGCTGATCCCCGGCACCAGGGAGTGTCGTCACCTGTCTCCACTTTTCGCAGCTAAACTGGTACCCTCTGGACTTGTCCTGACATCTTGAATGTGAATTCTCATCTTCTGGTTTTTGCGAAGTTTTGGTTTATCCCTTCTTCTTCTTGTATGTGAGTTGGAAATACCCAAATGCAGGCACAGCCCACAGCTTGCTGGTTAGGGGAAGCCTCTGGTCTTGAGATGCAAGTGCCCATGCAAGTGGAAAAAGAAAAGCCTGACCTCTTATTAGATTTATAGTTATTTATAGAATAACCACAGCATTTAAGTGGGTGGGGGGAAGATTTGAAGGAAAAGGTGGAACACCCAGAGTGGTTCTGTCTGACAGCTTGCCTTTGCAAAATTTTGTGGCTTTGTGGGGGAATGAAAAGTTGAGATTTTTAAAATGAAAGCCATGATTAAGCATTTTAGGCAATATAACTGTAAAAAAAAAAAGGTCATCTGAGTTTGTAGCTTGTCAGACAAAGGCAGGTCTCCTGGGACCTTAACATCCCTACGCAGAATGCAGGAATTGATTTTATTTTCACATATTAAATTTACTTTTATGTCAGTAGTGTTGCACTTTCTACTAGAAAACAAATGTGATCAGCATCAGTAACCAAAAAGCACCATCTGCTACAAAAATGAACCATAAGACCATAAAGTAGTCTTTTAATAAGCGGGATCTATTTTTGTATCAATATTTTATGTATCAATATATTTATGTATCAATAGATGTTAATGTATGCTAATAGGGTGAGGGAGAGACACAGACCATGAGTTTGCACGCTTTGCACTACTCATTGGTCAAAATAGGACCCTCAGTCATTAGACTACGCATATAATTTTTCTCTTCACTTTAAAAGCGGAATTATATTTCTAACCTAAATGAAAACCAAATAACATCTCCCTGCCAAAGCTGGAGTGACCATCTCCAGATGAATATGCAGGCTTGGAGAATCTCCCACCCATACTCCCACTCAGCAGCCAGAAGGAGGGTTATGTCTGATGAGTGCCAGGCTGGAAGGCCGCGGAGGCTCGGAGAGGCTGGCACGGGAGCTGCCCCCAGCCTCTGTCATCCCAGAGACTGCAGCACACACGGGGCTTGGAGACCCAGCAGTGCTCCTGCCACTGCCAACACATCCCTCCAAGGTGCTCCACTGGGCAGTGGGCAAGCTGGAATGGGGAAGAAAATACTTCTCTTTATGCCGGCAAAAGTTGTGTTTGGATAAAAACGTCGTGTGTTAGTCATCCTCCCACTGATGGTTGCTCTTATCCCGTGACAGAACTTGAATTTCGTAGTGGGCCAACTAAACAATACAAGTGTTATGGTAGCCCTGTCTTTGACTCGGGCTGGGATTTGTGGGGTTAAATTAAAGGGGATCTCCTGCCATTCTGTAGGCTTGGTTTGAAATAGGCAGTTCCATTTTTCGGCATTTCATTTCTCGAGCAATGACAGCTGGAGGATAAGAAGAGGTGAAGTGGAGAGTAATTGTCCACTTTGGTAGCCTTACTATCCCATCAATTAATATCCAATCAATCCCACCAATCCCATCAATCAATAATCCCATCAATTAATTTACTGTAAAAAACTAAGGGATCAAATTTCAATGGGCTTGGCCCTTTCTGAGGGGGAGGAAGAGGCTGGTGAAGGAAAAAAGTGTTTACCAACTCCTTAAAGGACAAAAAATTCAGGAAAGTTTTCAGGATGGCTCAGCAGAAAATGTGATGAAGTCCTTGCAGGCATAACTTCGGTGAAGCCACAAAGTTTGGGACTGAATTTGCTGAATACATCTCAGGTAAACTTTCTTCAGTACTAATAAATCTGAAGTAAGGCACCCTGATGCCCAAAAGGTGCCGTGTGTTGCTGTGCTTTGCAATATGCCGCTTTTCTGGAATTTTAATAAAAATCAAACAACAATTTTATTTAGAAAATATAACAGTTTGACATTCGGTGTCTTGTCCTGCTCACTTTCCTGAGTTGAAAAGCACAGTTAAACACTATTAAAATGGAAAAGAAGAATACACTTATAATCTTTGTTGAAAATAATTTAGAGGTTTTTGCTTTTGCATCCTTGTAGGACCTATACTTTTGAAATTAGAAAGGAAAACACAATTCTTCCATCAGTGACAGAAAATAATTCAAGAGCAAGATTAATAATTAGATTCTCTGATGACCAAACAATATTTAAAGTTCTGATTTTTTTTTTTTAATTTAGCCAAAGAGTATATGGAAATTCTGTGTAGTAGACAATAATGACTCATTTTTTTTACTTGTTATCTGCAAGGTTTGCAGAGAAATACAATTGCAGCTAGAGATCTACTTCTATGCCCATTTACACTCATTCACAGACGCTCAGACAACACCATGAGTGTTCAACTCATATTAATTTCAGAGGGATTAAAGCTCCCTTATTTACTACATAAACAAGATGCAGAAAATGTGATCATTACTGGACTTGGATCAGGTCTTAAAGCCAAAAATCATTGGCAGTCTTTATAACAGCTTCCATGGGCTTTACATTAAAAACCCCAAAGCAGCCCCTAAAGGCCTGTTAATCTTGGACAGCATTAACTCCTGTGCCCCTACAAACCTCCCAGACACTGCCATGGATGCAGCAGCTTTCTCTACTCACACGCCTGGCGTGTGGAACATGAAGCTTCTGGACAGCAAAGGGAAAGAATTCAATGGAGAAATCGTGGTTATTTTGGCTTCTTTGACAATCTTGGCCATCAGTAGGCAGTTAAAGCACTTGTTCTCAGATGTGAGACAGTGCTGAAGCACGAATAACATGCACACTGCAAAATTCATCAAATCAGAGGTGGTGTACAATTTAAGCTGTAGTTGGGCATAGCCCTGAGTCTCTTTTCATATGGTAATAGCATTTACTTCTGGCTACGTACAGATACAGTTTGCATCTTGTTACTGGAAGTTTGCAGGAGGGTGAATGGTCTCCCAGTTCTGCTCATCTAGAGGAACCTCTGGACTGCTTTGGGAAAGAAACAGGAGCTGGAAGCCACCATGCAGTTGGAAAATTGTGATCTGATTGCTACCAGTGAGACTTGGTTGGATGGAGTCCTGCTTTCAATAGCTGTAAACTGCTCAGGAGGGAAGGAAGGGAGGAATCAGGGAGAGAGCTGCCCTCTAAGTAAAAAGAAATGGATGGATTGCACAAAGCTGTCCTTGAGAAACAGCAATACAGAGGTTGACAGTTTATGGGTAAAGAGTAGAGGCCAAGCCAACACAAACCTCGTGGCTGATGCTCCCTTCAGGCCATCCGAACACGGGGAGCCTGGTGACAAGGGGCTCCCACTGCAGCTGCAGAAAGCAGCACACTCACAGTCCCTGATCCTAGCAGGGGATTTCACCCACCCCAGCATCTGCCGGAACTGGGAGGCACCAAGGAGAAAGCAGTCTTGGAGACTCCTGGAAGGCAGCAAGGATGATCCAAGAGGATTCAGAAACCCAAGTGAAGAAGGTGCCTTACTGGATCTATATCACACCTGCACACAGGAACTTATGGAAGTGGAAGCTGATGGTAGCCTCAGCTGCACGGATCATGTCCTGGTGGAATTCATGATCTTGAGAGCTATAGCCCAGGAGACCAAGACCCAAAACCACAGCTAAGTGAATTTTCAGTTAAAAAAGTGATGGATGGCATTTCCTGGGAAGCTCTCCTCAGGGATAAAGGAGCTGGACAGAGCTGACAGCCCTTTAAAACATTTTTCTTACAGCACAAGAACCCTTGATTCCCATGTGCAAGTAACCAAGAAAGAAAGGCAGAACACCAGCATGGCTGAGTAAGAACCACCTGGTCACACTGAATCACAAGAGGGGAATGTATAGGCAGTGGAAGCAGGGGCAAAAATCCTGGAAAGAATATAGGAATATGGTCCAAGAGTGTAGGGAAGGGATCAGGAAAACTAAAGCATGTTTACAGCTAAGTTTGACAAAGAATGTGAATAATAATTAATAATAATAATAATAATAATGTCTTCTACTAGTGAGTAGGGCAGAAAAGGAAGATTAACAAAGACGTACCCCTGCCTTGCACCCCCCCCAATAAATAACACAGAGGGGCTGGTGATAACTGGCATGGAGAAGGCTGAGGTGCTCAAAAACTGTTCTTGCCTCAGTTTTCAATGGTGATCGCTCTCCTCACACTTCTCAAATCCTCTAAAGTCAGAAACTGGGGGCAAGAAATTTCTCCCATCATAACCGAACATCAAGTTTGAGCTCATCTGAAGAACATGAGCACAGATAAATCTGTGGGGCCCAACTGTACGCATCACTGGCTCCTGGGGGAAGAGGCAGATGTCATTTCTAAGCAGCTCTCTCCATCATATTTGAAAAGACCTGGCCTGGCTCTGGTCAGGACAGGGTTGATTTCTTGCCTGGAGGGGCACAGCAAAGACCCTGAAGTTATTGGACACTGACTCACATCGTTGCCAGGTGTGGGGGAAAGGGACTCTCTCTCCGGGCGTAGGGATTCCTCCTGGTGGAGAAAACGTGGCTGAGGGAGCCATCTGGAATTGCCTGTTTTCAGGGAGCTTTTCTGTGTGAATCATTTCTTTTACCATCTGTCATTAGTATTGTTGCTCTTAGCCTTCCTTTCCTTATCTCATCGCTGTTTCCAGCACCTTGTTCTGATCTCAGCCCACGATCTGCACTTTTCTGCCTCCAGCTCTCCTCTCCAGCTGGCAGGTGAGTGGTTCAGAGAATCCTGGTGAAGGCACTGAACTGGGGAGCACCATTCTTACTCATGGACATCACGACAATCATGTGAAGTCTGCATTTACAGGAAGAAGGGAAACAGCACTAGCCTTTTGTCTCTTTTGCTGCCTTACATTGAGAGATTTTTAATCTTATTTTTATGTTAAGCTTCTGTTTTCTGATGGGTTTCTGTGTGGAAGAGGACTGCGGTGAAATACTTACTTACACTTTCTAAATTCCTGCACAAAGAAATTCCAAGAGCAGTCTCTTTAGGGTGCAGGTTTTAGACAACACAAAATAAATGTGTAGATTTAGAAATGAGAAAATACTGCTGTTGTAGCTCGAGATCTACTGTCTTAGCAAAGTTATGGAGGAAGAAAAAAAAAGACTCTGTGAATGTACATGCTGCAGTTTGGTCGGACAAAATGTGATTTTGATATAAACTTCAGGATTGATTCTTTCTCTGGAGACTGAAATTATGAGCTAATCAGAGATGGAACGGAAAAAGCATCTGTGTACAAGACAGTGTAACATTTCAGCAGAAGATCTAGCACCTCTAGAAGTCCAGGACTTAGCTGGGATTAATTCAGAAATCTTTAAATTTCCAGTTGCTCTCAGTATGTCAGACAGATAGCATATATTATGCCTGGATAAAAGTGCAGCCACTGCTTTCTTTGTTCTTTTAAACATATTATATTTTTGTAGAGCAACAGAACATGGCAGAGTACTGAAGGAGAGGATAAAATAGATACTCGAGGTTATCACTTGCACACAGTGCAGTAAAAGATCTCATCCTAAAGGGCAATATTAAGCCCTGTCAGTGGTACTGGTAACCTTACTAACCATGAATGCCATTCAAATGCAGCAATGTCAAATGGCATTTTGCTTCTTATATACTGATAGACCTGGGAATGCTGGAAATAAATATCATCTTTAAGGCTGGATTCCAATATCTTTTATTTGCTCTGCAAGCTGTTAAACTCTATTAGTTTTCTTTGACCAAAAAAGGATGTAAAAGGACACATGCAGCAGTTTTGTTGTTTGTTGACACATTGTAAAAGAACAATCTACTCTTGTCTTTATGTCCCCCAAGAAGATTTAATGAGCCACTGGCATTAGTAAACAAACAAAAGATAGCCATAAAGATTCTTCATCGTTTCCTTGTCTAGAACTGGTATACAAGAAAAATAATTAGTGTTGAAATTTCTTTGCCGAATTATGTAGGTTGTGATTTGTTTCTCTTACAGATAAAAGTGGCTGTGAGGAAATGGATATTATGTTTTTAAAGTTCTTTTTCAGGCTATTAGCCTTTCCTTTTGTGAGAACTTTGGTTCCCTCTTTTCATTTATTATGTTATCTATTAGGTCCTCATTTCTCGCACCTTCTCTGTCGAGGGTTTATAAGAATTCTCAGATTTCTGTGTGGACTAAAGGCGTTTTTTTTTTTCATGTGAATGTTTCAGATGAAAACTTTTTTGCTTTTCTGTGACACCTAATTTCCTGAGTTTCTTCTTCTGAAGATTTAAGGTAACTACGAGGATAGGGAAGGGTCTGGAGGGGAAGCCTTATGGGGAGGGGCTGAGGGCAGCTGATCTGTTCAGCCTGGAGCAGAGACTGAGGTCAGACCTCACTGGGTTCTCCAATATCCTTGTGAGGGGAAGAGGAGGGGGAGACACTGATCTCTTCTCTTTCATGACCACTAGACAGGCCCAAAGGGAACATCTGGAGCTGGGCCAGGGGAGGGTCAGGCTGGAGATCAGGGAAAGGTTCTTCCCCCAGAGGGTGCTGGCACTGCCCAGGCTCCCCAGGGAATGGGCATAGCCCCCAGAGCTCCAGGAGCATTTGGACAACTCCCTCAGGGATGCACTGGGTGGGATTGTTGGGGTGTATGTGCAGGGCCAGGAGTTGGACTGAATGATCCTTTTGGCTCCCTTCCAACTCAGGATATTCTTTGATTCTACAGTTCTAGGGTTCTATGATACTGCTACTACAAATTCCTGCTGCTACAGAGATGACTACTTTTCTTACTACTGCTAAAAAGAGATCTGCCTCACTTGAAGGGATGAAAAAATGGACATGTCAGGCTCAGCTCGAAGATGAGGTGGTCAGCAGTAAGTTAAAATATGTGCTCTGGGCTTCCCAGCTGCCAGCTCTGGGGCATGTGCACGTACTCTGCTGCTGGGGTGGGGCAAACCATGAAACAACAGCCCATGACAGGGACCTTCAAGCACGAGCCTGGAAGGTCTCATTGTCTGTGCCATCATGCAATAAACAAGGCTGGAAAGGCCCACAGTGTCTCACCTGATCCCACCTCCCTGCTCCAGCAGGGCCATCCTGGAGCACAAGGCACAGCATTGTCCAGATGGTTCTGGAATATCCCCAGTGAGGAAGACTTCACACCCTCCCTGGTCCCTTTCAGTGCTTGGTCACTGCACTGGAAAGTTCTTCCTCATGTCCAGGTGAAAATTCCTGGGCATCAGTCCCTGCCTGTTCCTCTTGTGCCATTGCTGGGCCCCACGGAGCAGAGCCTGGCCCATCCTCTTGACAGTGACACCAAAGACGCTCAACCCTCCCTCTTACTTTCAGTGTGTGCACCTCAGACTTCTCCTGTGCTTCAGCAGACTTGTCAATTAATGGATTCTGCAGGGAAGGTAACGCTGAGTGAAGCATCTCAGAGCCAAGCGCTTTGTGTGAATGCCTGCAAATTTATTTCTCAGGTTTCTCAGTATAATGGGCTATAACTCAGCGCAGGTATGGTATCAAAGTCTGTTTCTCTTGGAGAAAGTGAGAATAAAATCCGGGAGACTAATGGAACATAAAATGCTTGTTTATGTCCCTGACAGAGCTGTCTGTGTTGCTCTCCATGTCTGAAGTGCATGCAGATATACATTACCCGTCTGACCTGCACTATCTGGGGCAGGTATTTGCTGTTCCACGCAAATAAGCTGTAAGGAAAAAAGGAGATTTTAGTCATGTATTAATAAGCTCTCAGTTCTTTGCTTACCTAACTAAGCAAGACAGGAAACAGGAACAACAAATTCTGAGAGCCTCGGCACACTCCCTGGACTGATCCTTGCATCTTTGTACTTGGACTGAGCACATGGCAGGCAGCTGATGAAACCAATAAAAACAACAACAATACTGTTGTGAGCTGAAATTTGGATTGAAAATTCTTCATTTAATTTGAAATTAAAATTTCATCCTTTTTTTTTTTCTTGGAGGAGAAAATAATGATATTTCATAACAGTTTGTATTTTCAAACTTTTACGGGCCTCCTTGCAGTTAAGACCCTTGAAATATTTTGCATCAACGTTTTCATGAACTCTGGACCCTCTCCCTGAAATCTGGACAGACATCTTCTGGAATACTTGTAGTCACAGTTCAATGTGACATGGAACGACAGAAGAGAATCAGGGAGTGGTTTGGGTTGGAGGGGACCTTAAAGCCCACCCAGTCCCATGGTGCACACTCCACTGTCCCAGGGTGCTCCAAGCCTGTCCAACCTGGCCTTGGACACTTCCAGGGATGGAGCAGCCACAGCTTCTCTGGGCACCCTGTGCCAGGGCCTCAGCACCCTCCCATCTAACCCTGCCCTCTGCAGCACGAAGCCATTCCCCTTGTCCTGGCACTACAGGCTCTTAAAACAGTTCCTCTTCATCTTTCTTGTAGGCCCCTTCCAGGTACTGATGAAGACTAATTAATGCATTTTGACCAAATATTTACTAGTGAAAACCTTAAGAAATGCTGAAATTGGACTGTTGGGTGGAGGACCAAGACAAGAATTGTGAATCTGTGTGTCTTGTTGTGGTCCCCTTGACTCAGCATGGCAACATAACACATTCCATGAGGAAGTCCAGAATTGCTTGTCTTTCTTTTGTAGCTCTTTTTATAGTGTGAGAATTGAGCAAAGGAGCCACCTTATTTTGGAAATGACAACTGATCGTACTTATTTCTTCTCACAGAATGACAAACTCTGCTGATAATGCCCTCCAAATTTATACATTACCAAAAAATAATGAAGTCCACGCAGTTTTTCTCAGTGGCATCTCTTAATGAGACTGCTTTAAAATAGGCAGAAGAGCCATCTGCTGCTACTCACAAGAATCTCCCTCTCTCTCACCCCTGGGTAAAAGGGACTTGTGATGAAGCACCAGCATCTGTGTTTGTAGCAAAACAGTAAATTCAGGTTTTAGTTCCTAAAAGCATTAAGTGCAGCCCACTGGTTGGATCTGCCTTTGTAAGGAATTTAGCCACACACGTGTGGATTCTCCTCTGCTTCTATTAGCATCCAATTTGCTGACAAGAGCTCACAATGTACATAAAAATGGAAAGACTCTACCGTGTTACTCCCAGGCTCTCCTGCAGAGAGGTTGTTTTTATATAACATGTTTGGTGAGAAACAGAACTAACCCAAAAAACGTCCTTTATACTCTTCCATGAAGGCATCCAAGAACCACAGGGAATGGTAAGTACAGAAAAAAAGAAAAATGCACAGTGCACACAGCAGATTTGGAAAGATTAGATTCTACTACAGTACTTCCAGCAGCTCCAAAGGAAGAGGAATATAACTTTATTTTTTTCTCTTGAGTAAGTTGCTGAATTTTGTAAAGACTTTGCTTAGCCATTTTCCTAAATTTACCGTGATAAACTTAAAACACGTTTCTAGGAAGGGAGATTAGTTATCAGACAAATCTTGGGGAAAATCCAACCAGCCAGCTAAAATAATTTCAATGAGATATCCGTGGAATCAATCTTGCAGTAAGAGAATGACAACATCGAGTACCTACGCCCAGCTGCTCAGCTCCTCTATTGCTGCTGGTTCTGTTTTTTCATGGGAACTCCTACACCTGCTGCCATCTCATCTGTGATCTCGCTGGAGTCTCTTCTCAGAGCACAGCCACAAAATCCCAGCCTTACTGGCAAATAAAGTGTTTGCCTACACACTCTACAGTAATCACCCAGTTAGGCGAGTTCCTGTCTTCTGGTGCCTTTTCATTTTCAAAAGACAGACTGTTCAGAGTTGTTGGCTGAACTCACAGATAAAAGTTGCATTCCCTTTTCCTTAGTTAAAATTCCCCTACTGAAAAATAAGCTTTCCAGTACCATAAACAGTGAAAAAGGATGTCAGTTTTACTTAGCCTTGGCCAGAGAATAGTATGGATTTAAGAGTTTGGTATTAGGACAAGTGGTTTAACTGCAAGAACTTGTTTTTCACTAGCAAATTAATTGATTTTGTAACTTGAAAGCAGAACATATGTTTTGCTGAATACATGAAAATTTCATATATCAACTATATGCCACAAGAAAAAACAAAATTGCTGATCAAGAACGAGATTGAGTTAGATGGTCTAAAGACACAGCAGTATTAATCTAGGCCTAAGTTCAGAAGAGATTTTGAAAAGGCATGCACCTTGATGAAGAAGCCACCTGCACCTGTTAATTCTTCCATGTCTCTGTTAGGTCATCGCTGTGGTCCTTGGTCACTCACTCACATGCAAAGCAAAACTAAGGACAAGGAAATAGAATGCAGAGGAATGCAGTAATATTGGGAGGCAGGAGAGAGTAACACAATGAAACTGATCTTGGAAAATGTCACGTTAATACACCTAAGGAAGAATTATTTCAAAACTTCAGAGATTCACTGTTGATGTGGGAGACATGAAGGAAAAGTTGAACTCATAAAAGGCAACAAAGGAAACCTGCACCAGGAAGGCAGAATGCCAGATGAAAGAAAAATTGCGAGTAGGGTTTCTGAGCTGCGTTTGTTAAAGTCACATCATGATATATATGCAGAAATAATGCCAGGTTGCACCACAGTTGCACAACTCACCTGGAACATCATATTTGACTTTATGGGTGTAAGAGGATGCCAGAAGTAACAAGATACACCACAAAAATTAAGGGAAGTTGATCGAGCTCTGCCAGGCCAAGAACTCTAAACTCTCTTCATTCAGGTGAACAACATTTTGAAAAGATGTTGTCATCCATTTTTGTAAAGTTAAAAAAGTCTTTAGTAAAATCTCTACCTTTTCCTTATGTCTCTGTTTTCCAGTTTTTAGTAACCTGCATGGCCTCCTGAGTTGGACTGACCTAGCCTGGGTATCTGGTGCCCACTGAGCTGCTTTATCATTCCCCCTTTTTCAGTGTGACAGGGGAGAGAGACTATAATTAAAGGCTGGTGGGTGAGGTCAGGACAAAAAGATCCCTTGCAGATCACCAGCACGGACAAGATAGACCCACCTCTGGGGAATTAATTTATTACCAAACAACAAAGGAGTAGGATAATGAGAAATAACAACAAGCTTAAACCAACCTTTCTCCTACCCTTCCTTCTTCCTCAGCTCAGCTTCATTCCCAACCTGTATAGCTCCTATAAAGCTGAGCAGCACAGGGGACAGGAATAGGGGCTGTGGTCTGTGCATCCCATGGTATACCTGCTGCTCCTTCCCCTGCTCCAGTGTGGGGTCGAGACAATCCTTCACGAATTTCTCCAGACTGAGTTCTTCCCACGGGCTGCTGCTCTTCACAAACTGCTGCAGCCTGGGTCCCTTCCACAGGGTCAGTCCTTCAGGAAAAGGCTGCTCCAGCCTTGGTCACAAGTCCTGCCAGAAGGCTTGTTCCACTTCGGCCTCCTCTCCAGACAGCAGCTGTGAAGGGTCTGCCAAGGGTAGGTGAGAGTCAGCAACTTCTTCCACTCAGGCATGGCCAGCAGTAGGTTCATCTCAGAGCGGCCTGGAACTGACTGTGTTGAGCAGGAGGGAGCTTCTGGCATTTTCTCACAGAAGCCACCCCTAAGAGCCCCCCTGTACCAAGACCTTGCCACAAACACCTCTGGGGAACATGACCTGGGTAACTCAGGGAGTGTGAATACAACTGTGTGTGACCAGAACACCCAAAACTCTCTCTTCTGAGAGGCTGCTTGCCCAGACACTGATGCTTATGATCAAGAGCAAATTAAAAATAACAAGGTTTCCTTACAATGGTGATCAGCTGAATTCAGATCTGTCCAGAGCATGATCAAGAGACTTTGGAGGAAAGACAGAGTCAGCTTGAAAAGGTGTAACATTAAGAGAAATTCTTCAGGAAGTTGAACTCTGTTCTATTCAACCTATTGTGTATTCATGTTTTTATATCCTATACTGCAATTTAAATAAACAACATGGAACAAATAGAAGTTATTTGCTAGTTTTATTTATTTACTAGATTTTTTCTTATTTATGCAATTCGAATTAATTCTTCTTATTCTCCTTATTCTCTTTATTCTGCTTCTTCTTTACTTCTTCTACATATTTTTACATTCTTCTTATTCCTCTTCTCCTTCTATGGGTTTAAAAATTCCTATTCTTATTACTATTTTTCTTCTACGTATTGCTAAATTCCTATTCCTGTCGCTATTTGTATTCTTCTACGTATCTTTAAATTATTCTTCTTTGTCTTTGCCGTCTTTGCCTTCTTTGTCATCATCTTCGACTTCTTCATCTCCATCTTCGTCATTCTGTCNGTCTGCTGCAAAACCTCTCAGTTTTTGCTCCTCGTCCTCTTCGGGGGGCAGCTCCAGGATGCTCAGCCCGTCCCACTCGTCCTCCTCCATGGCAGCAGCTGCCGGCTTGGCCTGCGTGGCACTGCCCGAGCCAGGGCTGGGGGAGCTGGGCCCGCTGGGGAACAAGGCTCCTCCTCCTCCGGCATGGGGCTCAAGGGACTCCTCAAGGTGCGGAAGGTGAGAAAGACCCACTGGGACACCATGCCAGGCCCTGCTGGGGAACAAGGCTGCAGCTCCTCCTCCCCCAGGTCTGGGCTCAAGGCTCTCTTCCTAGCCCTGAAGGTGACCCAGAGGCACTGACACAGCTCTTGTTCCCAGTCATCTGGCTCTGGGGACACCTCCGTATCTGTGTCATAATCCTCCTGGGACAGGTCAGTGTCACTGCAGGAGTCCCAGGACATGTCGCAGTCCGAGGTCTCCTTGTCGGTGCCTTCCTCAAACCACGGCCCTGTCCCCTCCTGCTGCTCACTGAGGGCTTCCAGCTCAGTGGGTGAGGGGTTCCTGGGCCTCAGCAGGGCCGGCACCGGGCTCTGCTCCCATTCAGCTGTGGCTGCTTCTCCCATTTTCAGAGCCACGCTTTGCTCCAGGTCCCGCTCTACCTACACTTTGTCCTTGTCTGTCGCTCTCGGCCACTGGCACAGACGGATCCCGGGAGTTGCTTCCTCCTTCTGGAGTGGCTCTCCTGGGACTGGGCAACCCAGGCTCTGCGGTGCCCCAATGTACCCCTCAGCCAGGGTGGGGCTCTCTGATGTCACAAAGGTCTCTGGCCACCACCATGGCCCATGTCACAAAGAGCCTCGACACAGAGCGCTCGTGTCACTGATGCCATGACGATTCTTTGCCTTTTCTTTGATAACCCTTTCTTATACCATTTTATAGAGCTTTTATGTATCCTCAGAGCTTTTAACCCACCTGCTTGTAGTTCTTTAAGTCCAATAACTTAGCTTTGACCCAATATTCCGTTAAGCCAGGAGACCAAACATCCTGAAGGCCTCGCAGTTCGAGGCCAGAAAGCCCTAGAAGCCAAGGTCCTCTCTAGAATACATTCTGTAAACTAAGATAGGCCCATGCAGGGGGGATTCCTTGGAATGGGGGGTTCATTCGAGCCTCTCATTGGGGAATCTTTGCTAGATATGCTAATTTGCAAGGCCTATAAATTGTAGACGCGATGTATCGTGTGGGTGCTCCGTGGGGTGTGAGCAGCAGCAGGAGGACACCTGGAGCTGGACCACGGGCAGCTCCCACAGAGGCTGTGGGAGAAGGGGAACCCTCAGAGCCAGGAGAGGGTGGATGTGATGGCAGCACACACGGTGTGGGGGCGGATCAACGTGAGTGCATGAACGACACCGTGTGGGAGTGCGTACTTAGAACATTTTGCAAAAAGGTGTTAAAGGGTTCTGGAAATTTAGAGGGTTTTATTAACAGCTATTGAATGTGTAGTAATGCCATTTATGTGTCATATTGCGGCTATTGATTACAAATGTATAGCTCTGGGATTGCCATTTCATTACCTGTTGTTCAAATAAAAATCAATAAACAATTCTGATCCCGATTTGAGTTAAAATACATGACCAGAGCAATCTTCTCCTATGTCATTCTATAAGTCTTATATAATGTCTGTCTATGTGGCTGGCACAGTCACCAATTCCATCATGGTAGCATTCCAGAAACCTCAGCGAGGGATCACTTACTTTATTTCTCGTCACTGCTGGTTTTCTATGTACATTACCCTTGTCTCTGATTTCATTTCTTCACGGTGAAGCAATGCTGACAATATACCCAAATTCCCCAAAATTGGTTTGAAGAATTTAGCACTGAACTACTGCCTGTTGCCGAAAAATATTCAAAAAATCCACGTTTTATTTTTTTCTCCCAGTGCAGAAAGTGAGCTTGATCAGACTCTTCCACAGGGCAGAAGTGACCCCATTCTTTCTGTCAGGATATATAATTCAACTTCCTTATTTAATGAGTATGATGTGTGTGTTTTTATTACTCAAACTTGAGTGTGGACAGAGGCACAACATATCAAGCTACACGATGATGGTAACTATGACATAAACCTATGAATTTCACCTTTGCACTTATAAAATGAATTCCTTAGGATGTGGCACTCAGTTCCTCCCCAGATGTTGCGTACCTCTGTGTCTCTCTGTGGTTCCTTCAAAGGACTGACTGAGCTTGTAGCCATGACAGATCATAGAATCATGGAATCCCAGACCATTTGCCTTGGAAGGGACCTTAATGGTCACCCAGTGCCACCCCCTGCCATGGGCAGGGACACCTCCCACTAGCCCAGGGTGCTCCAAGCCCCGTCCAACCTGGCCTTGGGCACTGCCAGGGATCCAGGGGCAGCCACAGCTTCTCTGGGCACCCTGTGCCAGGGCCTGCCCATCCTCACAGGGAACAATTCCTTCCCAATTACTCATCTAAACCTACTCCTCTAAACTGGAGTATTCACCATTATTTTCTCTTGTAACTTCCCAGTTTCAATTGGAGCTATGTCAACATTTCAGCCATTTTTGAAATTATATTCCAACACCTCATCTCTGGAGATTTTTCCTGTGGGTCCTGAACCGTGTGAGTTCTCCTGTGGTTTACTCTGCATTATAAAGGGGCAAAGGATGGAATTCTTAACTATGGTGGAAGGAAAACCCTTTTTCCCACTGAGCCCAGTATTTTCACATCACAGGTCTTGATCCTAAACTTGGTGTTGCCCATGTTCCGTGTGCAACAGCCTCTGCATTTTTCAGTGGGCCTTCTATCCTGATTTTAGAAAGGAATTCTCTACTGAGTGTGCAATTATTACAGTTAATGCACACCAAAAAAATGATGCTCTTGGATTTTTTGTGAACATTTTCCACAATTCTTTACAACTTGCAATTATTTATAAATAAATTTCAGCCTGTTGTAAATGAGGCTAGAGACTTTTTGAGAAAAGTCAACTCATTTATTAAAATCAAGAACAGGTGGAAACGAGACCCCAGGGTAAGCCCAGGACCTACACAACAACTCAGAAAAAGAAAACAACAGTGTACACCGTTGGGCGCTCTATTAGACGTCAAGTTCTGCTAGAGGACCTGGGGCGGAGCCCCAGGAGAATTCTTATACTCTCTGTCCTTACAGGATTGGTGCATTTTCAATCCTCCTTCTGACTGGTTCGTTTCTAGGGTCCTGATGGGTCTTTCTCAGGAAGCATTCCTGACCAATCATTCTTGGATGGCGTCGTGTGGTTGGTTGGCTCATTTCCCAATCGCTGTCTAGAGTGCTGACTTCGCTTATGATGTAATATTTCTGGAAAGTTCTTCTCTATGGCATTTCTGTCATACTGCCACCTAGTGATAAAAACTGCACATCGCTTCCCGTACTCCTGAACGCCCCACCAGTTAAACAACTTCAAATTGCACCAACTGCCGTCAACCCATATTTACTCAATAACTTTATTCATCAACTTATCTGCGTAACTGGCCTATGAAACCCAAATCATTTATAACAAGCCTGCAGTGATGCCTTCTACA
>WEIT01015948.1:1102538-1113585 GCA_013389985.1 Dryoscopus gambensis | reverse complement strand
GGTAAACATTCAGATACCTTTAGTAGATAGGCAAGACCTGGCCTTTGTTACTCTTGCAGTATTCCAGTGGCTCCATGAAAGTGTTTAAGTTTTTATATTGAATGCAGATAAAACCAACTTCCCTTTTGAGACTGACACCTGAACGTCCTTGCAGCCACTCTGAGCACAGGGTGAACCCTTAGCAAACAGGAAATACCTTTGTACATGCTGTTCTTTATAGTAATTTGACTTGTAGCAGAATATTACTTGAAACAAAAAGTTCTGCAGTTCTTNNNNAAGTGGCTGGATGTTTGTAGCATTTTTCATTCACTTCTGTCCAACAGATGTAGGTCCAGGACTTAAATAATGAAGAAGAGGTAGAAGGGTGTTTTTCTTCAGCTCTGGTGTTGCTGCTAAGTGCAGCAACTGGGCAGTCATGTAGCAAGACAGATAGTGACAGTTTTTTCTGTAGACACATCCTATCCTGTCTATTACTTTTCTTTTGTGTTCTCTCATATATATGCACACACAGTGTATTTGCAGGGATTAGAAGTGTCTTATCCAATGCCTCTTAAAATATTGTGTATCTTCAAGAGAGAGTACCATTCTGTGTTCAGAGGTAAAGGGTTAATAAGCCAGAATCTGTGTCCTTGTTCTAGGTTTGGCACTGATTTATTGCATGACTCCCTGAAAAGTTGCCTCACCTGCTTTTTATTGGTCTTGTTTCATCAAATAAAACATGAGATTGCAAATGACAGGCTGGAACAGGGGGTGCTTTTTACTTGAATATGCTTTAGATTTAAGGATCAATAGCTTTGGAAGAGGGCAGAATACCGAGTTTGTTCAGGCATATCTACTGCTTTAAGAACTGGCCTTGTTTAATTATACTTTTGAGGTCATCATGGGCTTGTGCTCTTTGAGAGCACAGCAGCGAGAACGTATCTAAGACAAGTGACAGATCCTCAGCTGGGGCAAACCGTGGCCACTTCCTCTCTGTAGACCTGCTGTTTGCTCATTCCCACACAAATGTTCTGTTCCACAGGCACGAACAGGGCTTGGAACAAGCATGTGATCAGTATCCCTACAAAGCATGAGAAGGGCTTGTGGAAATGACCAGCCATTCAGAGGTTGCCATCCCCCAGAGTTTTGCTTTATTAACTTCAAACTGGTTTCTGGCTCCATCTAATCATGTTTGTCTGGTCTCTGTTATCCCTCAGATCCTGTGGGAGATAACAAGGTTCTTCCTTCTGGCGATTGAACTGAGTGTGGTGATTCTAGGCCTTGCCTTTGGTATGTGTCAGAACGTTTTTGAGTGCTTTGAATGTTTCCTGTTCCCTTTCCTTCCACAGAGGCTACATCTGTAAGTTCACGGTGATGCTGATTCTATACAGGGAGGAGGCTGTAGAATAAATACAAAGGAAAATTATGGAGTTATAGTTAGAAGTGGCTGAAGGCCTGATTAAACCTTACAGATCTATGGCTTGTGATTTAAGGGTTTATATGAGCTTTGTTTGTCCTGCACTCGTATGATGGAGTGTGCAGTTTAGGTAAGATCTTTGCTTCAACTCCATTTTATTTAAGGTGGTACCTTTGGGAGCCCTTCTATCCCCTTTATCCCATCCTTGATGGGTGTGATCCATCCTGGATGCATTCAAATGCTTTATCTGTACCTGCAATTGTAATTCTACTTTTTTCGGTTGTGGCAGTGCAAATGCCTCTCCCTGTGGGTCAGAGGTAGAGGAGAGGGTTGGGTCACTGTTGCATCTGCCAGTGGGACACGTGAGCAGTTTCCTTTTAATCTTTTGGGGGCTCATAGAATAATTTAGCTTGAAAGGAACTTCTGGAAATTGCCTGCTTCAGTATATTCCAGTACAGATTTCTCTACCCCAGCCTCCCATCAACTCTTCTCCCTGAGGAGAAGCTTTGTAGCATCTCAGTGTACATGATGCTGGAGTCATTCCTTTTTTTTTTTTTCTTTCCTGTAACCCCAGCAGAAGGACTTAGTGGTTTTCTCTATATTGCTGTGGACAGGAGGAAAGCAAGTTACAATCTGTTGTTTTGTAAGTAGGATTTTGCCTGTGAAAGGCCCAACTCTCACAACAGGGTTTAGTGAGGCCTCTGGAAATACAAGTGCTTTCCTTTATTGGTTCTGGAAAGAACTGATTTTAACCAGTGCTGGGATTACATCCTGAGTCACTTCTGTACCCTGTAATTACAGGTCACCTGGAGAGCAAGTCGAGCGTGAAACGTGTGCTGGCAATCACCACTGTGCTGTCTCTGGCATATTCTGTCACCCAGGTGAGTATGTTGAAGCAGAAGAATTTGCAAAAGAAGGGACTTTACTTGAAGTTAAGCAGTTAAGAGTGTGACTTCTATCTGAAAGTGGCAGCTTTGCTCTTTGGATGAGGTTTTGGAGGAGGACTGAATGCTTGTGGCAGTGTATAAGCAGATAGTATCTGCTTGTCCTCTTTACTGCATAAATAGCTCAGATAAGGTGAAGAAATAAGATGAGGTTTGGATGGATTGCCTTGTTTAGTGAATCTTGGAACAAGAGTGAGGTTTTCCACACCTGAGCCACAAGTTCTGGATCTGGCCTCAAGGACCATGAAAACCATGTGCTTGCCAAGTAAGGGCACTGCAGTGGCCTCTTGTCTGCTGAGTCTTTGAGAGCTGAGAGCTCTTGCTTCTCTTCAGACTAGCAGCTGGCTTGCTGGCTCGGTGTATTAGGCATGTCTTCATGTCCCTGAACAATGCAATCTGTGTCTAGCTTTATTCTCCTCCTCAGCATGTCAGTGGTCAGCCACTCTCTATACTCAGGGCAGCGCCAGAATAACACACAGAGCTTTGTTCTGGGACCAGGCTCTTGGCTGCGGAGGTAGTGAGCTGATCATTACCACATGATAAAGCTGGAGGAGCCTCATAAAATATCAAGTGTTTGAGCTATATCTGGGTTCAGTAGTGCTTACAAGCACTTTTGTTTCCACTGTCTGTATGGTAGCTCCTAAACAAGGCAGTGTCCTTTCCCAAACTGACTATATTCTGGATGTTTCAGCAGAAGCATCTACTTTAAAGATGGAAATGGAGCTCTTGGTCTGTTTTAGATAAGTGCTTGCATCCCCTGTTCACCTCAGTCTCTCGTCTGGAATGTCATTGATGCTAGTTTCCTTCAGATGCAGATTCCTGCCACTTATGTTCTCCTCACTTCTTGTCTTCAGTTTCTCCCTCTTCTGTGTGAGCGTAACTTGATCTAAACAGGGCAGGGCTTGGTTGGGTCATGAGAGGCAGGCCAGCTGTTTTCTGAACTTCTTTAAAGTAGTGTCCCTTGTCCAGACATGCATTTCAGTGAGGATACCACCTCAGTTGATGCCACTTCTCTCCTAGGGCACCCTGGAAATCCTGTACCCTGATGCCCACCTCTCAGCAGAAGACTTCAATATCTATGGCCATGGGGGGAGACACTTCTGGCTTGCCAGCTCCTGTTTCTTCTTTCTGGTAAGTACTGGGAATGTGTTATGCACTCTGATAGCTTCTTTGTATTTTCTAAATGGAGCAAGGAGGATGATTTGAGTACAAGAATGCCCTAATCCCCCTCTTGCCTCCTACAGCACGTCATTGATGCTTCTCATGTGGTGGGGAAGCTAGAGCAATAAAGGTGCAGTGGGAGTGGCGTGAGCTGGGGCAGCTGATTTCCAGCTGAACTCAGATGTTCTTGCCTCCCTTGTTTCTCAGTGACCAGCTGTTTTATGCTGATGGGGGTGAGTTGTGGGGCCTTCACATCCATGCTGTGTTTAATGTTGAGGGTTTGTGCCTCTGCCTTGAGATGTGAAGGGAGTGCATGATACCACACACCATCCCTGTAAAGATTGTTGAGCTCAGTTGCCAAGCAGCCATGGAACTGTTAGTTCTTTGTCTCAACAGGTCTATTCCTTGGTGGTGATTCTTCCAAAAACTCCTCTGAAAGACCGGATTTCTTTGCCCTGTAAGTAACTGTAGTGTTTTCCATAGTATGAGTACAGCATCAGGATAAAGCATAGGTGGGAGTAAAAGGTTTGTGCTGCAGATGCATTCAGTGTCTCAGGGTTCAGATAACATGGCAAAGGACTGATAACTTATCCCTAGAAAAATCAGTGTGTTGTGCCTTTTGGAGAGCAGAGTAAGAGCAGTTACACTGCTACTTTAGTAGGTAAACAATTACAGTAAGAAAACAAGACCTACTGCTCAGTTAATGATACAGGTATACTGTAAGTATATAATCTTCTGAGAGCCGTAAGAAATGGCTTCTTAATAACAGCTTCCATTGAAATGCACACATGATGTTAAAGTGATAGTCATCCCCTGAGAAGGGAAGGCTAAGTGGGAGCTGCTCAACAGTTCTTATCTGGGCTCTTACTTTATTAAGATGCTTCTGTTTGGTTGATTTTTGTTGTTGTTTTTGCAGAATATTTGCATTTCTTGAATAGTGAGAGAAGCTGTTAAGGTGTTTGCTCCTCTCTCTCTAACTAGTGTTGACATCCATGTGTGGGTACCCTGGGGGGGGGTATGTGTGTCACAGGCACAGGTCCTGGGCCTGATCTGCCTGGTGACCAGCATACCCTGCTGCTCCTGTCAGGGTCTCCTGAGCAGATTTATTAGTGCTGTACATTGGAAGGGCACAGCTTGTGGTTCAGCTGGGTTATCTTTGTTTGTTTTTCCTGCAGTCAATTATGTGACTGATACTGGTTCCAGGTGCTTACCAGTTAAATCTTTGCATGTGTTGCCATAACCATGCTTTCAAAACCCATCCTGTGTGTGTATATACACATGCAGGAGCGTATGGTTTAGTCCATTATGCCACCATCAATCCTGTCAGCATGGGGCAGGAAAATGCAGTCTGATTTCTTCAGCAGTTCTTAAAGAGACAAGGTGGTGAGAAGCTTCTGTTGGATTTGGCATCTCCATCAAACAGATTTCCACTGGTCTGGTGTTTGAGGTTGAGCTTCATCTGTATCCATGTCTTTCCCACAGCCCGGAAGAGTTTTTATGTTTATGCTGGCATTCTGGCACTACTGAACCTGGTGCAGGGCCTGGGCAGTGCCCTCCTCTGTGTGGATATCATAGAAGGACTGTGGTATGTACACTGGGGGAGGAGGTCTGCAGCCCTGGCTCTTGTGTTTTGTTTGAGTGTCCTTCAACGCTCCCTCTCCCAAGAAAACAAACCTATGCTGTGTTTCTAAGAAGGAATAAATCTGTTGGTTTGGTTTTGTGCCAAAAGACCTCTAAGTAATCAGGAAACTCGCAGTGGAGAGGTTGTGGAGCTGCATGTTGCTGCAGTGGTCTCGAGATGGTGAGTGAGAGTAATAGTGTGAACCCACTGATGTCTGGCCATTAGTAGGTAATAAGAGAGGAAAAGTCTGTTTGCTAGAAATATGGAGACACCCTTTTATCTGGAGTCTTGTTCTGCAGGGATCAGTGTCACATCTGCGACTCAAAACTAGGAGCACTGAGACTCTGCTCTTGGTCAGACCTTGAGTTTTGGCATGGTTCCCCTGAGTGTGTAGAAGCAGTGACACATGTTGATGACAATAGCTGTTACTTTGCATCAGTTTTAATTTGTTTAGTATGAATTTTCTTGATCTCTGGACACTTTGGAGGGAAATTGGATCATTTGGGAGGATGTGAGTGGTGTTATCCAGATGTATTGTGCTTGAGTGCTAAATCCCTTCATGTTCCCTTTTGCTGTTGACAGCTGTGTTGATGCTACCACGTTCCTTTACTTCAGCTTCTTTGCACCTCTCATCTATGTGGCATTCCTGAAAGGTTTCTTTGGGTGAGTAGCCCGGAACAGGAGTTCGGACGGGTATATATTGTCATTTAATTGTTTTGCACTCAGGTTCTCTCAATCTGTACAATAAAGACAGCAACTATAACACCAGTTAGAGAACCAGTCTTATTTTTGCCCTTGAAGTTTCTTGTGTGAACTGGGGCTGCTCACTTCTGTGCAGGGCTCCTTTGAATGCAGAGCAGAGCTGATGGCTGTATTCCTCTCACGCATTTCAGACGATCACTTCTTCAGCGTCAGCATCCTGTGTAGTACAAAGTTTTTCTGCTGAAGTTGATCGCTAAATGCTTAATGAGGGATTGAGTCCTGGGAGCTTAAACGGTCTTCTGGGTGGGTCTTAGCGTAAAGTTGTAGAAAGGATGTGGGAGTTGAATAACTCTTCGGCTGAGGACTCTACCATGGGCCCGAAAATCACCAGTGAAAAGCCCTGGGAAGGGCGATTCTCGGGCCGGGGTCGCCGCCGTGTGGCCACTCACAGGAAATGCACCTTGGTGGGAAAACTCGAGTGGTTTAGAGTAGGGTTTAGTATTTGTTGGTCATTAGCAAGAAACTTTGAAATAACTAAGAACATAAAATACTTTTAAAATATAAAATTGTACCTCTGCATCCCTTTGAAATTAGAAGGGAACACTGTCTGGAGTTAAAGATGAAAACTGCTGATCCACAATGGTAGTTTGGTTTTCATGATGTGTGCTGGTGGAACTTGAAGTATACTCCTCTTCTGACTCATTTTGGTGTCAGTAGCCAGGCTGCTGTGGAGTTCAATAGTGTTTGGGTGCTGCTGCCCTCAGTAATTCAAAACTCCCAAATATAAGAACACTTTTCCCACAGTAGAGTCAGGATTCTGCCATTTGTATTTCTTTTAAGTGACTTCATCCAAAGCTTCGTTTAGCATTACTTTATGGCAGTTACTCTGCCACAGATTTCTAGACCAAAAACTCATTTAAAGAGTGTTTAAGGTCTGAATACACAGTTTCTTAACGCTGATGAGTTTCAATTAAGGGTAGGTAGCAGTGATACCACATTGGTTAAACATGCATTTTAAATCTTTCATCGCTCCAGGTCTGAACCGAAGATCCTTTTCTCCTACAAATGTCAGGTGGATGAACCTGAAGATGTTGATGTGCACCTACCCCACCCTTATGCTGTTGCCAAGAAGGAAGGAATGGATTCTGGGTTCTACTCGAGCACTCAGATTGACACTACGGCCTACCTGGATGACGTGGCCTCTATGCCATACCACGTGGGCAGCATCAACAGCATAGACAGTGACCGCTGGAAATCCATCAATGCCTGAGGCAGGGCACCTGAATCACGTGATGCCTCGTTCCTTTCCTTCCAAACTCCCTGATACCACAGCTGTTGGGATGCCCACTGGAAATCTGTCCTTGGCTACCTGCCGTGGCTTTCCTCTTTTCCTTAGGATTTCCAAAACCTGAGTTGGCAGCCCAAACTCTTTTGGAAAGAACACTTTCTGTTTCTACCTGAGAACAATGTAGAGCAATTTTGTTCATAAACCCTTAAACACTGAACTTTCCTGATCCACCACGTCCCAGATGTGAATATGACCCAGAAGATAGCCCTGGCTGGCACCTCTTCATTTTCAGTGACTGAAAGCACTTGTCTGCCACTTGGGGGAATGGTGTTTAGGGATGAAGGTGCTGATTTGACTGCTGTATTGTACATATATAGAAAGATTTTGGTGGTTGAAACCAAAGATGGTCTTCCTGGGCTTTTTCAAGCAGCATGGCTGCCTGCACCTTGCCATAATGCAACAACACAGGTGGTGATAGCATCTGAAGAGGGAAGCTGGTCACTGTGGCTCACCCCTGGTTTCATCTAACACTGAGGAAAATTGTGAATTGGAGATGCTAGTGGTTAAAAGGAGTGTTCTGAGTGTGTGGGGGAAAAGAGGTATGAACTGAAGAGGAATGAACTGTTGTCTGTGCCCAGGGAACATTTGGGGAAGGCTGGTAGCTCACAGCATGGATGTGAAGTGACTGAACAGTAGGGAGACAGAAGGACAGACAGTGCTGCTATTTATGAGCTGAAGGAGCTGTGAACCAGTCTGTGGAGGCTGTAGTGCTGTGCATTGAGCTCACAGGAAAATCTAAGTAACAACATTGAATCAGGGCTGAGTTTCAAGAGTAAAACCTGTGAGGTAGGTGCATTTTCCATCTGCTCCCTGCTTCATGGCTTTGGCAGGGGCTCGGAGAGTGCTGTGAAGGAGGAAGGTGACTCTGCAGATGAAGGCTCCAGAGACATTCAGGTGCTTGAGGCAGAGCAGAAGCCTATGATGAGTCTAAGCTGTCAGAATTTGGTGTCTGGAAACTCAAACACTTCAGGGGTGCTAGAATCAAGCTGGCTGGAGAGCTGCAGTGGGAGAGGAGTGAGAGGTGGATGTGCATCTCTGGCAGTGTCCCCTTATGTTGCAGTTCAGATCCCCAGACTGCTGCTGGTCTGAGTAAGTTTTATGGCTTGATATGTTGAAAATACTTACGTGCATGTGGAGAGTGGTCCTTTTAAAGACTTTCTGGCACTTCTTATTACTTCCATGCTGGAAAAGGGACTACTGTTGTCTGAGCTGTATGGCATGCAGTTTTAAGACATGATGTTCCAATCCAGCGACTGTTTATATAAAGGCTGCATCAGTCTGGTTTCTGGGATTATCCTGTACTTTCCAAGGATGAAGATGTGTATTCCTCTAGCTTTGGGGGTGCTTTCCTACCTGAGTCCTCCTGGTAGATGGAGATCTGCTGTAAGCAACTTTCTACTAGGGGTGGTAGAAAGAGGGAATTTGCAGTGTTTGGGGACTTTGTGAATCTCTTGCCCCAGCTGACTGCTGTTCCTGAAGGATACTGAGGTAAGAGTTTCTGGGAGATGGTTACACAGGGTGCAGTGTGGAGGTGTTGGTTTGGATCATTAGCAGGTGGAGGAAGGTGTTCACTACCAGGTGTTCCCACCACAGGGAAAGAAAACATGGGTAAGAACATGAGGTTCATATTGGTTGCCAAAACTATGCAGGCCTTTGCTTATCTTTTTTTTGTTAATGAGCAATGGAGCTTCTCTGTCTGCCTGGGGACTTTGCCCTGTAGGCCTAAGTAGCTCTGGCACCTTGAAAACAATCAATGCCCCTATTCCCCACCCCCACCCCCCTTTTTTTTTTGTAATTTACTTCTGGGGTAAAAACGCTTCCATCTGTCTATGTGCTAGAGTTGAGTAGTTTCTTGTAAGTCACAGCCTTTCACATTTCCACTTCATGCAATGACTGCAAGGGCTGGACAAGCAGCTGGCCTAGTCAGCCCTTGCCACCTTAGAGAAGTGTTCCATGCTCCTCTGTCACTGCTGTCACAGCCTGAGCCATGCTGCACTGCTTGCTGTAAAAGGGATGGATGATGTGATGCCTGACTTGCTGTGCTGCTGCTCCTAATGCTGCGTACAACGCTGATCCCAAGCCTGCTGTTGGTTAGAAAGGGTTGGGGGAGCCTGCAAAGCTTCCCTGGGCCTTGGACAGAGTCAAGAGAGATGAAGATTTCAAAGCAGCTGAGAACTAAAGGAGCAACTGCTTTTCCATCCTGAGGAGTATTTGTTGACTTTCAACACTCTGACTGAAAGGACTTATCTGCCCTCCTTGATGATGTGAAGAGCCTGTTATGAATTTGCCTTTTTACCATCTGAATTCAGTGCTGAAGGATCACCTGTGCAGGTTGTCAACACATTCATCCTGTCCTTTGCTGGCAGGACTCCAGTATTTCTGGGATGTCCCATGTTCTGCTGCTGAGGAGCTTCTGCACTAGGTCATGGACTGACCTTCCTCCTATTGTATATTTATGTACATATAATGCTTTGGGCCATCTTTAAAGTGGTTCTTGAGCAGAAGTGTGTTATGTGGAGGGGGGGTGGTAAAAAGAGAGAAAATACAGAATAAATGTATATTTTTGTTTGTAAAATAAATAAAATTAAGTTTGGCATAAAAGATCATGCTTTGTTTCTCAAATGAGACATAACGGGAGAAGATATAACCTGAAGATTTAAAAAAAAAAAAAATTGCAGGAAGGCATGGGTGCAGGTATGATGTGGTTTTGTTTGCCTTTGCCCACTCTCCTTCCTGGATCCTTGCAGGTGATGTTTGCCACCTGGCTGGAGTTACACCTGGAAAGGCCCTATGGAAGGATGACAGGAATAATCACAGTTGTGGAAGGACTTCTGGAGGAGTAATTGCATGGTTGAGAACTCGCCAGCCTGGAAGAGCAATGGTGCAGGCCTGTGAAACCCTTAGAGAGGACAGAGCAGGTGAATAAGGAGTATCTGTTCATGGACTCTTTCAGTACCAAAACTGGGTACTGTCAAATGAAGTGAGCAGGTGGCAGATACAAAGTGAGCAGGAGGCAGGTGAATGTGTTCTGGACGGGAGCTTCAGCCACTCCTGTGCTCTCGCCTGGCTGTGTGCGGTGTTTCTGGGGTGTTTCTGGGGTGCAGACAGCCCATGGTGCACGGTGCCGTGCCCTTGTCCTGAGAGCTCAAGCAATGGGCCAAGTCTCCAGCATGCCAGTTACTGCACAGTTAACAGAAATATTCCCTGCTTCCAGGAGGATGCTCTAGAAGAGGCCTGGATATCCAGGGGTGGTTGGGGTGGGTGCAGAGTCCCAGATACTCCCTTAATGCTGGCTCAAGTCCCAGTCTGAGGCAAAGCTCTGGTTGCTACATTCACTGCGGTGAGGAATAAGCATTGAACAGTTAAAACTGCTCCCATGCACTGCTGAGGACTAGTGTGTTGAGTAGATAAAGTCGCACGTTGATACCAACTGGCCCATATTTCTGGGAATGCAGAAAGCTTATTTGAAAAAGATTATCCAAAGCTGTTATTTCTTGGTCCAGCTGCCTCTGTGCTGCATTATCTCATTCCTTGGGTTTAGGCTGTGGATCAGCCATGCCTGGCAACGGGGGCTGTATCAGCCGTGGCCTGACCCGCACTTGCTGGAGCGGGGTGGCTGGAAGGAGCGGAGCTACATTCTGCCCCCAGCGCAGCTGCTGTATCTGAGGAGAGCTCATCCTTCCTCAACTTGGGAAAACCCCGTGAGCTGGACGTGTAGCCGTGGAAGCTGTACAGGCAGTTTCGGTGCGGCGCTCACTCCCAGGGCGGTGTGGAGGGCAGGCACACCGGAACAGGAGCGGGACTCTCCGCTCTCCCGGAGCCGCGCTGCGGCTTCCCCGGCGCCGGGCGGGCCGCCCGCTCCCCGCATAGACTAC
>WEIT01015948.1:1065754-1102532 GCA_013389985.1 Dryoscopus gambensis | reverse complement strand
CGGGGACAGGCGACCCCGGCCGGCATGGGCGGCAGCGAGAGCAGCCACGGCGGCAGGAGGGTCACCTTCGGGCTGGATGAGCGGGAGCAAGTCCGGGTGCTGCAAGGCATCAGGGTAAGGCGGCCTGGGGGTGTCTTGGGGCCGGGTGATGGAGGCGGGGAGGCTGCGGGGGCCGGGGGCGGAGGGAGCAGGGCTGGGGAAGGGTCTGGCCAGGAGGTCAGGAGAGCGAGGTGTAAGGCTGGAAGGGGCGAGTGGGGGAAGCCGGCAGGGAGGAGGGGAGGGAAACCTGGAAGGCTGAAGGAGTAGGGGGTTGGAGAAGTGATGGGGCGACTGGCGAGTGGTGGGAAATAGGGCTGGGGGCCTGGGCATGGCTGTTGTCGAGCGGGGGCACACCAGCTCTTTATGTCCACTTCCAAACTCTGCTCTCAACCTTCTTTCCCTCCTCGCTGCTAAATGACCTCGTTTTGCCCCTGCCTTGTGCTTTGCAAGCAGTTTGATGCTAAGGGCGCTGCGCGGCTCTGAGGGCATCCGAGAGGAGACGGCTTTGCCCTTGCTCATGGTGCCGAGAGCCCGGGCAGAACGGCGCTGTGCGAACAGGCGGGGAGATAAGAGCCTGGGCAGATAGGGACGTGTTTCTGGGAGGGACAGTGGGAAACTGCTTCTTGACCTTCGGTCGGAAATTGGCAAGTGCGTGTTGTGGAAACAAGCCCCAGAGAGTGGTGGTGCTGGTATCATTAAGGGATATTTTTTCCCCATTAATATTTTTCTTTGGTTTTTTTGCATGTTAGGTTTGGAATTTTTTTAATACTACCATCATTTTCATTGCTCTTGCTTCTTGATACTTTTATGTGATTTCCCCCTAAAATCTGCCAGAAATGAACTTACAGAGCGTGTTTTGCAGTGGCTACTTACTTTTCATCCCATTTTGACTAATTATTTGACAAAAGTTATCTAAGATTGTGCCTATCTCCTTGTTAAAGTGTTTGATGGAGGCAAAGTTGTCTTTGCCTAATTTCTCTTTTTAGGATATAGACAGGGATTTAAAATCAGGAATTGGGCGCAATAACAATGTATAATGAAGATGTTAGAGATGCTGTTAAGTCGGGTAGTAATGGCATAGCTGAAAATATGTCTTCTACTGTGGCAAGTCTAGGTGGGGGAACAGCCTCATTTCGTTCTGTTCTGCAGCCAGACCCTCTGGCCTTGGGAGGAGGAAGGGGTCAATTTTAACAGTGCTGTGAGAAGCCTTTTGAACTGAATAGCCAGAGAACTTCAATTTAACTTTTCTTTCTTCTTCATGGGTTTGAACCCAAGTCAGGGAGTGAGAATGAAGTTGAGATTGCAAAGCTGTTTGCAGCCTTATGTGAGTAGGAGGTCTGCGTGGCTGTTCTCTGTCATATGGCTTGCAGCATGTCTGCCGTGCTGAGCTGGGTCAGCAAGCGTGGAGCAAGAAAAGACAAAATGGATATGTGGGCTTAAAACCTGCTTAGTTCCTTTCCTTCCACTTCTGGTAAATTTGTTCCTCTACAAAGAGTTGACTAGTTTAGGGTGCTCTCCACCTTTGTTGGTGTTTGTGGAAGACTGTCTAGTGAAGTTTTTAGGGTCAGGCAGTAAATTGGAGGTTTTGTCACTTACTGATAGGGTATGGGTTTTAAAAATGTAAAGTCAACGTGTGGGTGCTGACCACCTGGATTGGAGGGACACTGCAACGAGGTGACTGGCAATACTTTTGTGGTGTCATGGGAACTCACAAACAGGGAGGTTCACAGTGAAATACACGCCAGAAACTGACTTGGTTGATGTCTTCCCTGGTTCTGTGTTTCAGCTCACTGAAGATGTAGTGAACCGAATGAAAGAATCCTCTCACAGTAAGAGGGACTACCAGAGATCACCCCGTGCATCCAATGGCACAGCCCCGTCTTCGCTGGCTGTAGCGGGGAGACCCAGACCTACAGGTACTGTCGGGGTGCTGCTGCCACTGCGTGTTACAGAGGATGCTGGCATTTCTCAGTGCTACCTCGTTGTGAGAGGAGCTCTTTGATTAGCCTGTATCACCCTGTAAACATTTCTAGCATTTCAGATGAACGTGCAGTAAACAAGGCAGAAATATTTTGCCTTTCATTTCTGGCAAGCTGCCTTGTTGTCTGTTTTACATACGCAGGGAGTATATCGTGCCTGGCTGAGGGAAGTACTGCTTTTTATTCTTTGGAAAGAAACTCATAAGGAAGAATAGCCTGTCTAAGCACAGCTGGCTGAGTGGATGATGAAAACTTGGTTTCTGAACTTGTCTTTCTTTACAGGTCAGAAAACTGTTTGATTTCTATTGGTTCTCAAATAGGCATTGTTGGTATATATCAGTAGTGTGGGTTTGTTTAAGGCATCCAGACTAACGTGAAGTTAGGGAACTAGGCTTTTGCTTTTAGGGATTTGTTTGCTGTCAGCCTATGTCTTTCCTGAATGTAGATTTAGTCTAGTGGATGGCCTGAACTCCGTCAGATAATTTCATTTCCCCTTGTGGAATCCCTTGTAATTACAAGGAGAGCAGAATTTCGAGGGGAAGACTTATTGGAACTAGAGGAAGGAAATGGAAAGTAGGTCTACAAGCAGGCTTGTGTTTCAGGATATATAAGGGTTTGAGGAGTTAACATCCTCACAGAGAAGTTTTCTGTAGCATGCTTTATTCAGTGTGCCTGGTTGAAGATGATGCTGTTGGTGTCTCTGTTTCATACATTCAAACTCTATCCATCAAACTGAAATTTTCTTGACTTTTTTTTCCCTCTTGATAGATAATATGAAATTCTCATAAAATAGTTCATGATGTGATGAAGGACTATGTTTGTAGTACTATTACAGCCTCATTTCGTTCTGTTCTGCAGCCAGACCCTCTCACCTTGGGAGGAGGAAGGGGTCAATTTTAACAGTGCTGTGAGAAACCTTTTGGACTGAATAGCCAGAGAACTTCAATTTAACTTTTCTTTCTTTTTCATGGGTTTGAAAAAGATTGACTTGGGTTTCTATTCTCCTTTTTAGGAATCCGGCCACCAATGGCAGGTGACTCTGCTGCAGAGCAGGAACTCTACAGGAGGTGAGGTGAAGCTCTTGAAAAAGACAACAGTTTAGCTCATTTGGGAATATATTTATGTATGGATATGTCTGTGTTTTACTTCAGTCTGAGCATAATGAGTGTGTTTGACAGTGACTGAACATGAGCCCAGGTGTGCCCAGGTGGCCAAGAAGCCCAGTAGCATCCTGGCTGTATCAGCAATAGTGTGGCCAGCAGGACCAGGGCAGTGACTGGCCCCCTGTACTGGGCACTTGTGATGCCACAACTCAAATCCTGGGTTCAGTTTTGGGCCCCTCACTACACAAAAGACATTGAGGTGCTGGAGTGTGTCCAGAGAAGGGCAATGGATCTGGGGAAGGCACTGGAGCACAGGTCTCCTTGGGAGTAGCCGGGGGTGTTTAGCCCGGAGAAAAGGAGGCTCAGGGGGGACCTTATGGATCTACAACACCTGAAAGGAGATTGTAGCCAGGGGGGACTCAGTCTCTTCTCCCAGGTAACAGGACAAGAGGAAATGGCCTCAAGTTGCACCAGGGGAACTTTAGGTTGGGTATGAGGAAAAATTTCTTCACTGAAAGGGTAGTCAGGCATTGGAACAGGCTGCCCAGGGAAGTGGTGGAATCACCGTTCCTGGAAGTGTTCAAAAGGCTTGTGGATGTGGCACCTGGGGACATGGTTTAGTGGTCAACATGGTGGTGTTGGGTTAAGGGTTGGACTTGGTCTTTTCCAACCTTAACAATCCTTTGATTCTATTCTATGATTATGTTTTAATGCCTGAGAATCCCCTTTGAAGTCTTTTTCGGTTCAGGGCTGCTTCTGTGAGTGCTGTTGCTGCATGCTTTTTGTGTGATTTTTCATTCCTGTGTAAGACTGAAGAGCAGCACTGTCAGCCAGGCTGACTCCTTTTATCCTTGTATGTCCCTTGATCTTTTCCAAAGCATCATCTATTTGTCTAGCTAACTGCTTCCTATTTTCACTGTTTTCAGGTGATAATTAAGTAGTTAATAGAGCTAAATATAACTGAAGTATAAGCTTATGTCGTGCTGTGTCTGCTGTTGTTGCCAGAGTGGTACCTCACTGGAGTTGCAGGTCATATTTAAAGATTGTTGGGCTTTTGAATTCTTGCTGATAATGGAATTGTTAGCAGATTTTCTGTCAGGTAGATTCTGGATTTGCGTTTCAGCTCTAAGCAGGGGTGCTCCATGACAAGCCATGACCCTGTTGCCACGAGTCTGCTGATGACCTTCTCTCTGCTTTTGGTGCTCATACAGGTATGAGCAAGAGCAGGCACTCGTCCAAGAGGAGTTGATCCGGCTGGCCAAAAGAGAAAGGGAAGCAGCCAGTGAGGCCCAGGAAAGGAACAGCATTAATGAGGAGAGGCAGAGAACAGCCCTGCTGGTGAGTAACAAACCCCCTGCTACGCTTCCATGCTGGACAGGCTAAAATGGCTCTCCTTGAGGGGATTAATTTAATGTCACTTGTGTGATGAACTTGGAAACTTGGGTTTAGGCTGAAACACTCCTCACCTCACTCATCACTTAGCATTTGGCTCACAGTGCAGCTGCAAGCTCCACTTGCAGCATGTCACTCAGTGCTGCAAAGGCATGAGCAATGGCTCTGCTGGGGACTGCTTTACCAGTGGCAGGGAGTATGGTGTGTGTATATGGGGTCCTTGTCTAGCTACAGAGAACTCTTTTGAACTCTCAAGTGTATGAAATAAATCTTTCAATATATACAGGATCACATTCTGCTGATCGGATGTATCCTGAGACTTTGCGCTGTTTTTTTCTGGAGTATAATTGTACTTGTACACAAATTAATAAAAAGTAATAATGTCTTTGTTTGTTTGAGTCTTTTATAAATCTGGTAACAGAAGAACTGTTATAAAACTGTCAAGTATCGTAACCTTTTGAAGAAGGTCTAGGATTGATTTTTAGAATTGATTTTTAGGACTAAGAAGCATAAACCCTTTTTGCACACACCACTGACTCCCAAACCAATTTGTTCTTGCCCAGCAGGCAGACTTACTTTTGGGGACTTCTTGCTGCAGCTTTTACTATTAGTCAGGCACCTTGGTGTTGTTTAGATGACCCATTGGGTTGCTGTCATACCAGTGCTGAGAAGAGCAGTGCTGGAGGCAAAAGTGCAGTGAGATGAGGCTGAGCAGAGCAGAAGGCTTCTATCAATCACTGCAGTACACTGGGATTGTCATTGGTGCTTAATATTCACGTGATACTATTTTATATTGCTTTCTTTTACATACTGCCGTTCCTGTGGCAATGGTGTACTGCCTGTAAACAGTGCAGAGTCTTACTGGAACTGCCACTTTTTCCTGGCCTGCAGTGGTGTCAGGGGGGTGACAGTGAGGTGGGACCGTGCTTGCCATAGTGAGATCAAACTGCCCGTTCGTTTAGACTGTGCTGTTAAAACTTTATTGAGTTTTTAAAGTTTTTAAAGTTAAAACTTAAAACTAGACCAAAAGAATTGTCCTTGCCTGGTGCATACTGAAAGGATGGTTTAGGGAAAGGACTGGCGAGAGTATGGATAGTCTTTACTGTGGTTCTTCCATGCTACTGATCTGTAGCTTAATCAATCTGTGCTTGATTTAAATGAAGAGTCCTTCTATGAGGTTTGGGGTTTTTTTATATATGTTGAATGCTAACAGGCCTGGCTTACCCAGGCAAAATGTGAAGCATTTTGAGGTTATAATATAAAGATATTTTTGGGGACTGAATAAATAAACTTTATATAAGAATTGGCATAGGGGTTCAAAGAAAAGGTCATTATAGCTGTAGTCCGTCTCTGATAGTGATCCCTAGCAGCTGCTAATGGAGAGCATGAGAACAGAGCAGGTATATAACAGTATTTCTCACCTATACCCTTGCAAATTCTGCTGTTCTAAGCAAGAGGTTGTATTTTTGCTGTGGTGGTTGACAGCCTTTAAGGAAATTGTCTTCTGTGAATTGGTCTGTTTGTGGTCTTGGACCCAATTGTACTTTGTCTCCGTGATAAAATTTGTATATGGTTGGATTGGTAGGTGTCTGAGATGGCTCTCCTAGATGGATATAGCTCATGAATGGCTGCTTTGTCGCAGGAGATTTCCTCTTGGCAGATTGTATCCTGACTGTGGGGTGTTGCATCTTTGCTGAGCTTCGGAGCAGCGATAGACCCAAGGCAGGAGACTGCTGCTGCTCTGCAAACCATATCTGGGTCTGCAGGTGCAATATTAACTCTTTTCACTGAAAAGAGAATATTATCTTTATGAATGCAATTAACTGGCTTCTCTAAGAGCAAGGGGAAGAAGCTGGTGGATTTACTGTCCAATCTAAAGATGTGGCTTTGCTCAAAGTAGAGCCCTGCCCTCCTGCAGTGAGGTGGAGTGTAATCCCGGAGAAATGTGACTAGCAGAGTCATGCAATATTTGTGAAATGCAAACAGGACACCTCTAAAATGAGTTGGGACCTGACTGCTTACATACAAAACCTGTTCTATTATCTGAATTGGCTTTTAATCCTGTGGTGTTGCATACCCAGATATTACATACTTGATGCTCTGTAAAAATCTGATCAGGGTCCCCTTGTGATAAATAGTGACCATGGTGTGTTAGCCCAGAATATGGTGCAAGAATGAGAAACTGTTAAATTTCATTGCTCTCTAACTATCTCTTCATCAGTCATAAATTTACGCCTTAAAAAATCCTTAAAAAATGGAATAGTCTAGTCTATCCTTGCAAAGATGAGGGCAGAGCTGCTGTTTGTTAGCTTCTAAATATCTTCCTAAACAGAAGCTCTTTGGCCAGACTTAAATTATTAGGATCCCTATCAAACTTGCTTTATCTCAGCTGCAGTTTCCTTTTGGGCATGGTTACCGTATTGTATTGACTCAATCCTACTCAAACCACGTCTGTCCTTTGGCATCTAGTATTATCTTCCTTTATTATGAATAGGGCTTGAGTGTTCCTTGCTCTTCTGTTTTTTTAGCCCCAGCAAATGGGGCAAATACTCATGATGAGCAAATGGGGCTCATCCATGTCTTGTCAGTCTTCTCTTTCAGGTAGAAGATAGTAGTGGAACTCAAGGTACCTAGTGCTAATCTAGGTGCAGATAGCAATGGAAATTATCTGCTTACATTTACAAGGGAGAAACTTCTAGGGTTGTTTTTGTTGTTGTGACCTGTTAGGGAAGTGAGATTAAAAATGGGGCAACTCCCATGAAAGAAATAACAAATGAATAATTTGCTTCTAGCAGCATTTAATTTGGTAAAAATTGAAAGTCATGCCATATATAATTAGAAGGTTTATTTATTTTTTTGGTCTTTGCAGTAAGATCTTGAGCTGCCCTGTGCCCTTAACATGTCAATATATCAGTGATTAGTAGCCCTCTCTTGTACTGTTGTCTGCAGCAGTGCTGGAACATTCTCCTGTAACCATACCACTTGTATAAATCCAAGTACCATAGCTGTATTTTGAAGTGATTTCATTTTGATTGTGTTGAACGTTGCTTGTCATTTAATCTGTTCTTTATGATTTTCACTCACTGACTTTTATTATTGGAAATTCTGCTATGAGCACTTCAGTGTTATTATATAGTGCACACAAAGAGAGAGTGGACTAGAATTAACCTTTGATATGGAACTTGCTGTCAGGTTCTGAGGCCAGTTACTTGATTGTTTATGGGGCAGTGTGTAGATTAAAACTTACTGTTATTTTATTGTGGTTTGAGTGTTTTGTTTTGCTAATTTTTTCTCCTTGAAGTGTACTGGTTTCAAGAGGGATTTAGAGTTAAGTACCTGGGTCCTGTTCTACATTTTTGTCTTGATCTTTCTTTTTCTTTTGATGACTTTGAACAAGGTACTTAGCTTCTAGATACTTTAGGTTTTGAGTAAAACTCCTTACAGCTTTAGTTTAAGAAGCAAAACAGCTCTGTAAGTAATAGTGCAGCATTCACTTTCCTCTCTGAGTGAATATGGCTTTTTGATTAACCCTGGGGACTGGCTCAAATGGAAATAGTCTGCTAAGCTGCTGTAGAAGAACTCTCCCCAATTTGTGTTAGAGATAAAATGTTTTGTTTGCTTGTACAGCACTGCAAGATCATGGTGCTGACTGAACTCTTTGAAAAATTTAATGCTATGGGTACTTATGAGACAACAAGGATTATATGTACAGTACTTCAGAGCAAGGCCTAGGGTGTTTAACTAATGCTAGTGGCATGCCTTAAGTCTCATGTGAAATACTCAAGAATTAACACAGCTATCTTTAAATCCTTTTCTATTTCTAGCATGAGGAACTTGCGGAGTTGTCAGTCAAGTTATTTAATTGCTTCACTATGTTGTGAATAGTCTCACCATTCCCCTATACCAGAAGTCTTTCCTTTTTAATTTCCAATTAATCAAAACATCTTCCCTTAACTTCTCAGTTCTTTTGAGTTTCTTTTTGGTTTTTTCCTCCTTCCCACCAATAAAGGAAACTTTGCAAACAGAGCTGCTCTTTTTCCTCCTTTTTGCTTTTGTAATCTCTGAAGGTTGAGCAGCATGTGCAGCATGTGCATCGGGAGCCTCTTGGAGCCAGTGACTCTCTGCCTGATGGTTTTCACTGAAACCTTTAAGACAAATCAATGTGGAATGGGAATGGATAAAAGCAGAAGCTGAGGGGGGGAATAAACGTGATTAAGTGAAGACATCTCATTACTACTCTGGAAAGGGAGGATTATAACTTATAAAATAGGAGGATCTCATTTAGAGGCCATGTGCACTTGTGTTATCAGGACAGAGTGAGAGCAAATAGAGTAAATGAAATTAATACTTTGAAAAGAAGCATTACCCGGATTTGAGAATTGAACTAATATGATTTGTGCAAAGCCCTCAAGTTCTTATCTCCCCATTTAATACCCCAAGGATAATGGCTTTGTCAGAGTTATTGACCAAAAGTCGTCATCTTCCTTCTCACTTTGAAAGAATGAGTTCGGAAATGGGGTGATGGTGGGACTGACTTGGCACTATGACCAGCTGTTTCAGGCAAGACTGACGGGCACTGGTTTCTGCATGAAAACAGATTGGGCACAGAATTCCTAAATTGCTGGGGAAGTTTATGCAGCTGTCCAGGATGACGGCTCGCTATTCCCAGTGTTCCTGATCACACCTCCTCACTGGCTTGCTGGATGGCAACCTTTGCTTCCTGGTGGTTCCAGCATTGGACTGTTGTGACTAGTGTGGCTCATATTATGGGCATGGAAGGAAATAAAAGGATATGGGTTTGTCTCTGGTTGCTCCAGTAGCTGATTATAATTGGTCGTAGGCTGTTGAATTCCTTCAGATTTCTTGCCCAGACATAATCTCTCTGTTTTTCAGAGCCTCTCATCTCCTCTTCTTGATTCAGGAAAGATGGGATGAAGGAAGAATGTGTGACTGGGAGTGCCTTTGATCAAGCAGTGGGTTTTGATAGTGGTGTCCCCTTATGAACGTGGCATTCTGAACTCTTGGGCTTTGCTGTGCAATACTTTGGACACTTCCACCCTTGGTTTAGTGTGTATTGGGCTGCTGACATTTTAACTGGTATGTTTTCGTCTCCATTTCAAAGAATGTGGAGGTAAAACTGCTTAAAATTGCTGAAAACAGCATGGACAGCCAATTCACAGATTGCTACAATGGAGGAGAATTTTGGTGTTAGGAAGTGATCAGATGTTTTCTTTTTCACTTTGTAGGGATGGAGGAATGATCCCATCAGCGCATTTGTGGAACATTTCCTTTGTATTTCTGGTAATTGATGAAGCTTTAAGTGAGTCTTGTCAGGTTTTTTCCTGTGAATTGCCCACTGTTGTTGATCAGTGTCAGCTGCAGATGCAGCTGAGCTGGTATTGAATATTGTTTTAGAAACGGTGCTGAACATGATTTAGTTTGTTAAGGCTTTCATTTACTTTGTGATAAGCTGGGGATCAGCTTCATCCTGGCTGATTAGCCATAGGTAAGCATTCCTAGATTAACTGGGGTTTTGTTGTGTGTAATCTCATATCATTGTGACAAGCTGTAGTGACCGGATGAGGCCCAGCAGTAGCACGGTGTTTGTTGGAACTGTGACAGCGTGGAGCCATCAGTGAAGTGACACTGCTGGTTTCAAGGTCAGGCCTCTATTGTCAAAACTTGTCCTTTTTTTCCTCCCTGTTTATTTGAGTTGATGTAATGAAAGTTATTGTCTAAGTGAGCTTTGCATTATGGTTTGGAAACTGCTCGCCTCAGGGACAGCTTATCTGGTCCTGTTGGCTCTACAGCTAAAATGCAGCACACTGAGCTGAACCTCTCCCTTTCTAAAGTTGTAAACCTGTGTGTAGGAAATGGGTTGGTTCTGGTCGGAGGCATGGCTAACACATGAGGTTTGGTGTTTCCTGGCCTTATTATTTTCTGTGAATATTTCTTGACTGAAGTTTTTTATGGGTGAAGCAGAAAACATTGATTGACTTCTGAAAGTATGGAGGCTTGTTTTAAATAATAGTGCAAAACGAGGAAAAAGCCCATTCAGTTTGATTTTTGTTGATGTTGCAGTTGTTAGCAACAGGTATCTACATATGTTTATGAAAGATACCTTTTTGTTTTTAGATTAATTTTTATGTTTTCTTGGAAAATGAGTGGTGAATTTAGTTATTAGAACCTTCATTCCTAACTACAGCGTGGGTGACACCAGTCATGCGGGCAGCACCTCCTTGTGAACATGGTTTGCTCTGGTTTGGCTCTTTGCCGAGATTCATGGGCTGTGTATCAAGCATCCAGACCTGCCCTCAGTGCCTGCAGAACCAGGTAGGGTCCTAACTAGGCTAGCAAGAGTGGCAGTATCTTGGGCTGGAAGTTGCAATGCAGTTGGTTCTGAGTGCTCTCACTAAATGACAGCTAATTCTTTCACTAACTGAATAAAGCTGCCTTTTAAATATGTTGATACAAATGGAAAGATGTATTTTTAGGTTTGAGAGTTAATGATTTATTACCGAATGTTGCAAGCTATTGACAGTGGGATTTAAATAGCTTCAGTCGTTGTGCCTTGTATCCTTCTCATTCTTGCCGTGTGAGCTTGAGACACTTTTCCAGACTTTCTCCTGAGGAAAATATATTAGTGTGTGGAGGCTTTAAAGTTAGTGGTCTGTTATTCTATAGTCTCAGGCCAGAACATCCCTCCTTTTCCCTACAATTGGGCTCCTCTTTGTCTGCTACCTTCTACTATAAAAATGGGTATATTTCTTCAGTGAAAGAATTACTCAGTGAAACCATTAAAACATTAAACATTTAAGGGATCCCTATAGAAAATAATCTTGAAGTGTTAAATGATGGACTTGGGAAAGGTTTGCATTAAATTTAAGCTTGGCATGGTGAGGATCTACATGTCTTCTACCTCCAGCAAGCTAATAACTTCTGGTCTCTGGAGCATCAGTGAGGTCTAAATTTAACTAAAGCAATTTAGGGAATGTGCACTACAATAAAGGCAGAACGTGGAAACACAGCCAACGCAAAAGAGAACCTCCTCTTCCCTTGAGGGAAGGAGAAGGTGTTATCTGGCTAAGGGTAAGGTTCTGCCTATGTACTGCTTATTTTCCTGCTGCTGCTGCTCTGATTTGTCAGACATTTATAGTATTTTTTTAACAACTTCCAATTTCTGCGGCTAGTCTTTTATCTCCTTACTGAAGGTTAATTTGTGTTTGGAGAGTTTTTGCAGATTTCAGCAGCTGATGGTCGTTTGAGCTTCTCATTTTTGTAGTCTCTTGAGCTCAGAGACCTTATCAGAAGGTTGGCCTTTTTTTAAATCCAACAGCTGCAACAAATTGAAGTTGTCTGTAGTGCTGCCTACTTCTCCTGTCTTGCCTTCAATTTTCCATGCCCGTATTTCACACTTTTTTTTTTTTTTGTCCACCAAGTTTATGTACTCCACGGAAACTTCTTCAAGATTCATTTGTTCTGACTTAGGGTTACTGTAAAGCCATTTTGTCATTTAAGAAGTAAAAGATAAGATTAGCCTTCATTTTCCCCTATGTATAACTACAAAATATTCCATTCATACAGAAATAGGAGAACATGTTGATATTTTTCTGTGACTGGTCCAGTAAAGCTAGTACTAAGTCTTCTTATTCTGCTGTCGGACTACTGTGGAGTAGTAGAATTCTGCTCTAATTTACAGCTCACTGAGGGGGGCATAAGCAGCACAAGACAGGCCCAAAGGCCATTCTGTGTCTAACTGTTCCGTGGATCACCACGTCCTCCATGCACTGTGGTGTCCCAGTCGGAATCGCTACATTCCCCCCCTTCATCCACATACAGTTTACCTTCCTCAAGCATAGGTAAGTTACAGATTAAATGAGCAAGATGTTCAGCTAATAGGGAGATTCCTGATGGTCTGGAATGTATCTGCGTGATAGCCACCTGTCAGTGCACAGCACAACTGGCATGGGTATTCCAGTGGGTTCCCATACACCAGCTGCTCATGGTAACACATGGGCTTCTCAAGCTGCAAGAGCCAGGCCCAGGCGAGCAGGTGTGTCCTCGTCAAGATCATGTTTCCTCAATTACAGTGTCTTCCACAAGTCCCGGTACAAATGGCTTTGTTGGATCATACTAGTAGATCAAACTGAGTCTAAATGGTATGGTCTGGGTAACCAAAAAAACCACTGATGTAACTTTTTACTTCTCACTTTAAAGAAAGGTTAAAGTGAGCTGATTCGAAGATTAAATTTCACTGAGGTTTTTTCTGGTTTGTTTATTCCCTCTGCTACAGTTGGGCATCCTCAAACCTGCCCCAATTTGCTAATGTTTATTTTAATTCTTTCTTGCTTCCTTCTTTCTCTCTCCATCTTTTTACTTTCCCAAAGCTGCAGGACAGTTTGCTCCTGCTACCTCTCCTTGTTGGTGGTGTTATCAGGCACATGTGCAGCGGGTGAGATTGCAAACGCCGCTGTTCTCCAGGATTCTAAGCATCAGACAATGTTTTACACGGCGTCCCATTCTCTAGCTGGCTGGTTGGACATGATGTTGGTACCTTATCTTCACGCTGACACACACTGGACATTAATAGAAATACATTGCTGAGGCACATGTGTGGAATTTCAAGCAGCCTTTCTAGCTGTGCTTTAGATAGTCTATTGTGTGCTTAACCTCTTGGAAGAGGTTTTGATGAGAAACGCGTGTTGTTAACTCTTGGGCGGCTGGGTGGACTCTCCCAGAGTTCCTTATTATTGTCAGCATAATATCCTCCTAACTGAATGCTGCTTATCTGTTTTGGAGTCTCAGCAGTTTTAAACCTATCTTTCTATGACCAGCATTCCTCCTTCCTAATGCAAATTTTTAGGGAAGAAATAGCTGTGTTTTGCATATGAGGATGAGGTAGGAAATGTGTTACTGCAGAGGGAGCTGAGCTGCCAGCACCCTTGTGTAGTTTTGTCTAAAAGTCTGTCCCTGTATTATTTTTGGCTCTCTGATTGCTGTACATCAACTAAAAAAATGACCTGGATGCAGCTGCTTCTATTTGCCAGGAATTCTTTCTGCTTTTGGAGCACATCAGAGTTTTTATTGTTTCCTTTGTACTGTATCTGTATACTTTCTCTGCTTGTTTGCTATGACCATCTGCAATTATCTATATTATTTATGAGTGCTGAGTAAAACATGATGGAAAGTAGCTTCTTAAAAGGGACTGTACTAAGGGAAAGGAAATGAGCTGATGACTTTGATTTTTAGACAATGAAAATAGAACACCTGCAAGCTGGTGAGGGAGGGAAGGAATTAGAGTTAGCGGGATTTCTTTTTCCTGCCTGTGCATTACATTGGAGTTTTAGAGCCTTTTTAGCCTTGAAGACTTTGTGATAATGAGCAAACTTGAGGGATGATACAGTAGGAATCGAGTAAAAATTGATCAAACAGACTGAGCATGGCTATGTATAATTACTGTCCAAAAGTAAAAAGCTTAAAAAAAGTTTAATACTTACTTGAATAGAACATTAGACTAAGGATACATTTGTTAAATAACCAGTGCTCTTCCAATTAGGACTGAGCTTGCCATGTACATTCACTGCATCTTCAGCCTAATGCTTTTGCCATGGAAAAAGTGGTTCACTGTCTGGCAGATGATTTCAAGCCCCTTTATTTTTTCAAACATACAGGTTCACATCTCTTCTTTTCCCTTCTCTCCGTCCTCTGAGCAGAATGGATTTGTTCCTTGGTTCATCTTGCTGTAGCTGTAATTGGCACTGTCAAGCTGAAACTCTGACTGCCCACCCCAGCTTCCAAACTTCCGATACACAAAAGGTTCTCTACAAAAGCTGTTCCCTTCCCAGCTGAGGACCTGAGTAGTCACTCATTTTTGTATTTTCATGTGATATGCTCTCCTAGTTTAACAGCTAAATGTGGGAAAAGAGAGATTGGAAATAAAGATATGTTAAAAAATACCAAAACAACCAAACCCTCAAAAACAACAAACCACACAAAGCAGCACCCTGAAAAAAATCCCAAATCAGAAAAACTCCCTCCAAAGCAACAACACTAACAACAGCAATCACTATATCAGCTGAAAATAAGCTTGCGTGTTTCTTAAACCCTTTTTCCTAATTTTTCAGCATAAAAGAATTTTGTTTCAAGTACAAAACTCGAAAAAGCATGAGAGCTTTAAACTGCAAAGCCAGCTACAATTTTAAAGATAATGAACGTCAGGCCAGGCTATAGTTTTCTGTCATTTAAAAAGTTGTTTCCCCAGCTGCTGTGCTGTTTCCTGTTCAAGACTCAGCATTTTGCTGTGTAATTTTTCAAAGCTTTGTGTTACTGAAGGTTATCATAGAGTTCTGTTAAAATCCTGCTTGCCTGTGATTTCCTGTTCAACAGTGATCTGCAAAAAGAGGTGGTTCCCTGGTCAAGTAAGAATTTGATACTGTTCCTTTCCTGGGAACAGACCTGGGATGCATCAACACCCTTTCCCATCTGATGGGTGTTCAGAAGCCGCCTCTCAGGTCACTGCCCTTGTTCCAAATCACGCTGAATGTCTAAGTGCAACCTTGAAGCTGTTGCCAACCATTTACATTTTCTTTTTTTTTTTTTAGACTAGTTTAGAAATAGTCCATCAAATTTCATGCATGTGGTATAAAAATAAGAGTTTTCATTGTAATTAATCTAGGTGGAGTGTCAGTTTGTGCCCAAATTAAGCGGGGACCATTAGCTGTGCTTCTGCTCCAGTGTCATCCTGCCGTAGCAGGCTTTTTTACTGAGCTTAATAAGGAGTATAGTGAGGTACCTGGAGGGAGAGGAGCCCTAATGGTCTTAGCTGCCATTCTCCTCTGTATGGATGGGACTAATGTGGTTGATAAATACTTCCCTGCCTCAGGCCTTGCAAGTGCAGGTTGTGCTCCCTTAGGAAAGAAAGTAGCTCAAGGCGTACCATGGTTGTTCTTCAGGTGTGATTGAACCAGCTAGACAGAAGAGATTTCCTCCAGCATAGAGGAATTTTAGTCCCTCTTAATTTCAGTGTTTTACTGTGAAGTATTTTGGTGAGCAGGTAATGGTAGATGATAGGTTTTTCTGACCACATGCACACTCAAGCTTAGGAAAAATTTTAGCTTGTTGTTTGCATATCTGTTTAGAAGTTACATCTGCTTTTTTGTACAAGAAATGTGTCTTACTGGGCATTCTAAAACTGTAGCAAAATTTCACATGCTTATGAGAAGGGGTAATAAACTTTCATATAATCAGACTAATTTCCTCTAGTTGCTTGTTGCCCAGCAGATGTTGCTGTTGAGCTTGGTTAGGCCTCACTGTGCAGCTCCTGGAGTCATCTGCCTATTTTAAGAGCTATGATGCAGAGTGACTGGGAGCTAAGTTTCCTCCTTGATAATTCATGTCATCTACTGGTAAGTCAATACACTGTCCAGAAGCTTAAGGTACATCTTGTGCAGGCGTGTGTGTAAATAAATAAATGATATTAGAATGTCTTTTTTGACCTATGCATTATGTTTTTGACTTCATTACTAACTCTGAATTCTTATGAAACTTCTGCTTTCATTAGCAAAGCATTTTTGATAGCTTGGTTTTTATAGTTATTTTTGAGGGAGGGCGTTTTTTGGCCTTTCAAGTGAGCCTTTAAGATGTGGTGGTGCAAAGGAAGTCTGATAAACAATCCATAAACAGCATATCCTCATTAATATCCCTTTGAATGTAGCATCTGGGAAAATATATCACCTGCCTCATGCAAAATCTGGGAGATGAATTATGTTTCTTATTTGGGGTCAAACCCACTGCTCAGTCCAGCAGCTGCTCTGTGTATTGATCTTGTAGACTCTGTGCTCTGCTCCGCAGTTCTTTGGGATGTGATTCTCGTTGTAATACCCTTATTTTGGAACTAAAATGTTTTTAATGTGCATCTCGGTTGCCTGCCAGCGATGATGCCTTTGCTGAGTTCATACTTTTTTCCAGCAGAGTCGAGAGCACTTGGAAAGCAGCAGTGAGTATTTCCTGAAGGTGGCACTGAAGGGACACCCACGAAGGCTCCTTTCCAGGGGTGGAGCGGGAACTGCTGAGCCCTCAAATTGCTTGCATACCAATGAAATGTCTCAAAGTTTTTGCTTATTTGTTTTCATTCTGACTCTAGGTTCCCCAGGAGTTACCATAATATTTTTCAGGATGAGTTTACACTAAATTTTTGAAGTTCATTGCTTTCTACAGAAATTGTAGAATCACAGAATGGTTTGGACTGGAAAGGACCCTAAGGATTATCTAATTCCAACCCTCCTGCCATGGTCAGGGATGCTATTCTCTAAACTGGGTTGCTGAGGGCCCCATCCAACCTGGCCTTGAACACTTCCAAGGATGGGGCATCCACAGCTTCTCTGGACAACCTGTTGCAGTGCTTCATCACCCTCTAAAATAATGAATTCCTCCCTAACATCTGATCCAAACCTATCCTTGTCTGTCATCATTTGGAGTTGTGAGGCCACTATGTACTGACATAATTTAAAAACTGCTTCTGTCTTTTATTTTCTGACCATTCTGCCTGGGGCTCACTTTCCTGCTTAATGCACAGATCTAGAACTTGTGATATTGCTGCGTGTTGAGGCTGCAGAGGGGAGGACAAGGTTGTTGCGAAGACAATGCAGGTTTTCACACAAATGGTGTGGTATGTTCTCAGCCACCTCAGATTTCTCTTTGTTCTTCAGCTCTCTAGCTGGTTTCTGGTTGTGTTTCTTGGAGGGGTACATAACAGCTGTCGAGGGCAAGTTTGGTTTTGGAAGTGGTGGAAGAAAGTGGCAGATGCTGTTCTAATGACATCCCATGTTTGCTATCAAAATGGAGATCGCTGCCTCCATTCCTCAGATCCTCTTTAGGATTCCCTGATTTGACCTACACCCTGGCCTTCTAATGAGATACTGCCTCCAAAGCCTGCTCTGTAAAAAATTCCTATTACATTTATGTCTCTTTGGCTTTGACTATCTGCAGTCAGACTATGTAGACTGAGAAGGCCCATAGTGAAAAAAAAGAGTGTCTCTCAGCAGAAGTTTGAAATATATCTGCAGTGCTTTTGTAAAGTAGTATTTCAGGTTGGTCTTCACTGATATGGTAAGTTTCTGACTGATTTGAGTAATTTGGAGCTTAAAACATAAAGATGATCTAGCTGGCCTTGGCTGAAATGAACTATTGCTTTTAGCACTGAATCTTTTCTTGAGAGAGAAGCTGGTGGTTGACTGAAATTCCTGCAGATTCTTAGGCAGGAGATTTGTATCTTTTCATCTGTTTTCAAGAAGGAGAAACAAGTTATAAAAACCACTTAAAGATTTAGTTAAGATTTATTCTGGCTGCATAACTGCCTCCCATAATAACTTTAATATGCATCATCCTGAAACTCCTAATTGGCCCTGGTGTTGGCAGGGCTTTCAGACCCAGCAGAATCTCCAGTGTTCAGCATCTTTTAGGAAGGAATGTAGCCAGAGAAGCACAAAAGATGAAATGGCTGCCTTATAAATTCTGACTGACCTTAAGAGTCCTTGTTTTAACAAGCAGGAGGATGCTGTTGAAGCCATCTAGACGAGACCAGTGGTGGGAGTTGTGCGTAGGTGGGCAATTGGTGAGGTGAGAGGAGCGGATGGGGAAAGGCCTTGTGGGTTTGGTTGGAGGAGGTGGTTTCACTGTGGGCCGTGTACCGACTTATCCTGTTGTTTCTGTTGTTGGTTGGAGTCTTGTCTCTACTGACACTGATTAATTTTTTTTTTTCCTGATGGGTGCTTGTGGGGTTGGGCTGTGGTTTGAACTAACCCATTTTGTCAGAGCTGGTTTCTTTATTTAGGAAATTACCCCAGTCAGTTGTTCCTCTCTGCTTAGTGACTGCCTGGTCTCTGTGTGGGTGCTCATCAGACGGATCAGAGCCTGACTGACTGGGAAGGTTGAAATTTTCCTTAGCTTCTCCTCTGCTCCCCTTTTACCTGGGTGGAGGTGGAAGCCTGCCAGTCTGTGCTGGGGTTGTGTGGTTTCTGTGAATGATGGAGGACTGTCGTTCTCGCTCTCCTGGGCTGTCAGTCGGACACCTTGTTGCAGACCCTAAATTCCCTTTAAAACAAAGCATTTGGCTTAGTTTATTTCATTCCATTAAGTAATTTCACTGCTAATGCATAATTATCTACGGCAGTGACACTCGTCTATGCTTTAATTACCACAAAGCTGCACAACTCCCCCTCCCCCCTGCCTGGAAGTTGTCACTTGTGCAGGGTGGTTTTGCAGAGATAAGTGTGTAATACACGGCAGTGCTTTGGGTCTCACAATACTCAGACAGTTGCTGATTGCTAAATGTAGGCAATAGAAGAGGCAAGGATTTTGGTTTTCTATTAGTGGGTTTTATCCGTGTGAAGTGAGAGACGTTGGGAAGGAAAAAGCTTATCAAAACTTCATAATACTGGCTTGAAGATAAAGATGTGAGCAAGTGCTGATTGGAGGCATTAAGATTACAGGTGTTAGGAAAATTTGGAAGCATAAGTATTTGTTTTTCTTTTGAAGAAATGCAAGAAATGAACATTGGTGATCCTGGGCAGCAGCCCAAGAGCCCTGTTTGTGTTTAAGGAAGATTCTTTGTATTTATCATTTTTTTTCCTACCCCTCTCTGCTTTGTTACTGACTCTTTTTGGTAAACACCCTCTCAGAGTGCAGAAGAGCCCAGTAAAAATTATTGATCCAGCCAGTCATTGTGAGGAAATATAACAGAGATTCAGGGTATTTACTCCCAAATTGGGAGAAGATGCATACTTGAGTGAAATACCTGCTGTTTCTTAACACCACACACTTGTTTGTTAAGGAGTGATTTTGTTAAAGGAGAGGGCAAGGTCAGCCTGATCTGAGTAGAGGTTATGTGGGCAGCTTGATACTTGTGTCATTGAAAGGTAAAGGTCTGTTTGGGAATAAAGTGATCTATAAAAGATTTCTAAACCCTTGCAAAATGAAGACAGAAAAAGCCGTAGGGGGTTCATAATTGTACTTCTCTAGTTTCACAAAGCTGAGGGAACTGGGTTGGAGACACCTCATTTAACTTGCAATGATGTGCTGAGGTTTGTGGATGAAGAACACCTGGAGCATGTGTCAAAAAGAGAGCAAATCTTGAGAGGGACCTGATAGAAATGAGGAAGGTATGAGGAAACAAAACCTATGTATTATCTTATAGATGGAAATGAGGCCATTTGTTGGTATTATCTGCTGACAGAGATGTTCTGCCAACTACCTTTGTTTGGCACTCTGGCCAAGACGTGCAGTGTGTAATTGTGCTCCAGCTTCTATCCCGACTGAATTCTTAGGATTGAAATGACATTTTTTCCACATACAAAAGCATTGAATTTTTTTCCTTTGTATTGTTATGATGAAGGCAATTTTTGGTTGCTGACTGTCAGGAATGAGGAAGGGAGGACTATACAGCTTGTGTTACAACATGCATCCTCAGTCTCAACTGCACCTGGCTGGCAGCAGTGGCACCTGTTTGAGCAAGATTCCTTTGGCCTAGAAGTATGTGGTATATTTGCTTTGGCCCAAGGACATAGTGCTAAGTATGTTACTTGAAGACCTCGCAGCTTGCTAAGCTCTAAATTTTACCATCGATCTCATACTTGTTTTCTGTGGTACTTACCACTATAGTGGTTTTTGTACTTCTCAGATAAATAGACTGGCACAATATGGTGGTCAGTTTGGGTTTCATCTTCTCAGGAAGATCTGTACTTCCTAAAGAGGTTATATACTCACCCTACAGTAATGTAGTCTTGGACCTTTCTGGGAACCTGAACGTGATTGGCAAATTTCCAAATATGTCTTCTCTAAATGCTATTGGTTGAAATACCTTTCACATCGGGCAATGGGTGCTCACATAGAAAGAGTTTAAAGTGACAGAACTGATACCCAGAACAGTTGTTGGGTTTTTGGTTTTGTTTACCTGAAAACAGGGTTTTTTGTTGCCTGAAAATCTTCCCACAGGAGCACAAAAGTAAACATTGACCTAGTGGCTTTTCTGACTCACCTGATAAAATCCACTTGCCAGGTTTGATGTTTCCATCATCTGCCTGTGTTATCTGATTCTCTGGAGCTGTGCTCTCACCTTTGTAACTCACTCTCCAAGTAAGAACGGGATGAGATGTCACTGTTGAAAAAAATAAATTTCATTTATGCGAAGATACAGAGGAAAACAGGGAGATGAGGAGAACTTCATGATGGAGGTGATGGACTTCCATTGCCTCGCTCTTGGCTGACATGAGTGAGATGCATCGTGGAAAGAGCTTTCCTTGTCCACGTCGCAAGGGAGATTGGTTGGTCATTGTAGGGGGACTGCTGCAAAAAAGGGTGGGTGAAATATCCCAAGGGGGCACACGTGGGAGAAAAAGTAGTAACAAACCCCATGAACCTGGGGTTGGGATAAGAGGGGGAACAGCACTTCTTGGCTTTGTGCACGTGTGATGCTTTTGCCTCCTGTGAGTTTGTTGGCAGGTGTGGAAAGAAAAGATTCCAGCCTAGCAAGTCAGCCACCAGTGTGGCTGATGATTAATTGCCCTTTTTAAATTGCAATTATGTCAGTCACAGAACCCGTGAATATTAATTCCGGATTTGCTGCTTGAAAAAGTGAGCACTGATGAGACGGGTCCATTTTACTGATGTCTCAGAAGTGGGTAAGTGCTGCAGCCAGTAGTTATTACTGAACAGAAAGGCTGCTGTGACTCTCAGCTTTGCTTTGTATCTGTCTTGCATCTTCTTTTCCAGTGTTTCTGTTCCCTTCTTCAGAATCCTCTCAGTGCTTACACTGGATTTTGCACACTGACAGTAGAAGGTGGCAGGCTGACACCAGAGTGAGTTAATCACTGCAAGCAATATGAGTTGCCTGGGTTTGGTGGATGGCTTTCCACCATTCCTGCTGCTTCCTGAATCCCTTAGAGACTTCAGAATGAAACAGGGATTGCTTTTTTGCTGCTCCAGCTCTTTCCCTTCATCTCAAATGTGTGTAACCATTCATTCCATTATACGTGGATCTTTTGAGACGATTTTCTGATTGTGCCCTGTTGGAAGGATATTAACAGGCAAGCATCAGTGCACCATGACTGTTTTCCTTTCAGTAATCTGCTCGAATATATGGATGATGAAAATCTTGGTTTCTTCTCTGGTTTGAGTCTCTCTTATCAGCCCTGATCCTGTCTAGTGTTTTCTGCATGAATCAGGACAAATTGTTGCATCTTGCTTGTGCTTTAGTTTCTTGGAATTGTAGTTATCTCAAAAAGTGTTGTCATGTGTTGATATTCACGGATATCTTTGAAGGCGAATAGTGTGGTATGTTTTTAGAAAACAGAAATAAAGCCCCTCAGAACCCTCTGGTGGTTTTTTATGCTTTTTGGGTTTTATTTTTTTAAAGATTTGTCTTTCATTTAAAGCTTTTCCAAGTTTTCAATTATAAGTGACTGTAAATACCTAGTTATTTTATTGTTTGCTTGTGGGATTGGTATATGCTGAGTTATCAGACTGACTTATGATTTGTAAGAAACGGAATTAGATGGTGGAAGTTGCACAAAAGTTGTCTCCCCTGTTTGTTCTTCTTTTAGTTCTACATTTTGTGTGGTTTGTATAAGTTGATTGTTTCCTGAAAATATTTCAGAATGGAGGCATTAAATATCTGAAAGTGTTGGGCATGTGAATGTGAACTAATTACTTCAGTTGATGACTTTCATTAGTTACTTTCCTACCGAATTAAAGGCACTATGTGATAACCCCTTCAAATGCAAGGGCTGTGACTTGCAGGCAACAGGAGGGCTCTTGTAGTTCTGTGTCAGACTGCCAGGGAAGGGCTAGAGGAGAGTTAGATGTAGCAGAGAACAAAAAAACTATTTTCAGTTTCTGCTTGGTGTGGTCCTTTGCAGGAAGAAAGGCCTCTAGCAGACAGCTAAGTGTATTTTGGTAGAGGGAGTTACCAGCATGGATAAGCATCAAGAGCAGGCCTAGGGCAACAGGTTCAGTGCTTCACTCTGGCTTTTCTGTTTGCCCCATTTTTCAGCTTTTATAATTGAATGGTAAATTGCTTGTTTTCATCTGACCCTTTCATTTTGGAAGGCTCCAAGCCTGTATGGCCCTGTTGCCCTTTGAGGTGAAAATGAAGCATTTTGTTTTATGAACCAAGGACTTTGAATAGACAGCACTTTAACAACCAAGTTAGCTTTTTGTCACTAGTTCTTGTGGATGTTATTTTTATCCTCCTCCTCCTCCTTCCTGTTTCTCTGGTGCACTTTGTCTTTATCCTGGTATAGGAGCTGCTTTGTCCAGTGCTTTGCTGATGGCATCTAAGCATGGCTGTCACATGAGGAAGTGATAATTTTCACAACCACTCTGAAGAGGTATCAGAATTGCCAGCACCCTTGGCTTCCCAAACTGCCATTTTTTGGTACGGAGCCTGCACCTGTTGGCAAAATGCAGAGTTTTCAGTAATGTCTGGCTGATATAGAAGTTTCCATTGCATTTTAGGACTAGAGAAATCAAAAGCTTCAGCCTCCATTTCTGTTTGGATAGTGTCTGTTTTCCCCGAAAATGCTTTGAAAGCTTTGTTTTGTTATCAGGAATTGAGCTTTAGTTTCATGTTGCTTGTCCCTAGGATAATATTCCCTCGCTAAATGAGGACTCTGAACATTGATTTTAATTAATTGAAGTAGTTTTGAAATACATATTTTTTGTTCTTAGTTTCAGTAGGATTTGTTTCTGTAGGACTGTAGCAGCACACATTGCAAACCCTCCCTACAAGACGCTGCCAAGACACTCCCTGTTTTAGGTGGCACCCGACAGACAAGTCCGAAGCCTTCTGCTCAATGGTATGAGGTGTGTACACTCCTTCTGTTGACACAAGGTGCACATATCAACTCTTCTTCAAGAAATGTCAAGGGAAAGTCTTTAAACATGACTGTGCAGGATTAGAGGTGATTTCTGTCTTTAGCAACATGTCTAATTATCCCTCACTGGGGAATGGTATGATACTGCAGTGATTTATCTTGAAAAAGAGTTTAAGCATATCGTGTCAGCAACTAGAGGTTCACATTCAGAAAGTTAAGGTGTTTTGGAACAGAATATGCTGATCATCACCTTCATGTCAGTAGTTTCAATTTTTGGGGAGTGAGAATGGAAACTAAAACTTGCAATGGCTCTTTGTCTTGTTGTAAGAAAGATTTGGCTGTAAGGTGTAATGTGACTTGAGAGATCAACCAGTGTTGTGGAAAGCTTGGGAGGAGAAGGGAGTCTGCTTTTTTGTGTTGGTACCCGTAGGAGTAGAAGGGAGTCTGCTTTGGTGTGTTGGTACCCTGTTTGGTGTGTGCATGTTTCTTCCCCAACATCATGTTAGTTAGACCTTGTCCTTTTTGTTTGTCAATTCCAGTGTTTGTGAGTTCAAGGTAGGCTTTCCTTCCTTGGGGGCTGTGGTCTGAAAAGGATCCTGCACTTACAGCTCGAGCTCTGTGACTGGCCTGAGGAGGGAGGTGGGGATGGAGGACAGTGACTTCAGCTGCTGCCTGTCTTATTTCTGTCAATGTAAAGAGCTTTACAGAGACAAGTAATATTTTGCAATTGAGTTTCTCTTTTAAAGACACTCTGATGCTAATGTTGATTTAATAAGGTTCTCTAGTTCTCTCTCCTTGCTTAATTTGAAACGTCTAATTTTGTGCTTCACAGTTCTGAACACAGAATTAGTGAGGGAAGAGGAGCCGGAGGCAGGAGGAGCAGAGTGCCACACCAGAAGTTGCCAGGGGAGATTGATTCAATAGAGTGAAAAGGTGCAAAAGGTTATATGTCCACAGTTCAGAACTACGTGATGGTGGTACTAATGAGAAGGAGAGCTTGATCCTTTAAAATGTTTTAAGATCTCTGTGGATGTATAACCAACATTAAATGGAAAAGGGAGCATTAGTGTGTTGGTTTCTTTGAGTGGATTTTTCTTTTGATTTTATATGTATGTAATATATAATATATGACAGGCAGGAAGGATAATATTCTGAGATAAATAGACATTTTAAGGTTTTTATTTTAAAGGTTGTTTTTCTAAGTGTGGCATTTATTTTCAGAAATGTTGAGAGGTTATGAGAGATTGTGAATTTGATCTGGCTAATTTATTTTGGCTGAACCTGAATGTGTATTTTTTCTGCTAGAATTTTATGCTTGTGGAAGAAGGTATTGACACCCATGGACATTTAATTCCTTTGTCCTGGGGATAAATGTAAAGTCCCCAAAACCACAGTGCCAAAAGATTATCTAAAAAATTGTACAAATATTGTACAAAATAGTGGTAGTGAAAGCTTTTTCTTTGTCTCCTGCTTTGTTAGCGTGCCTTTCCTCTTCCTCATAGGAAACCACTCCTGTGCAATGGAATTAAAGCCTAATTTGCCTCTTGCTTGAGTTGGATGACAGTTCTTCACACAACTGAGTGGACAGTGTAAAAGGAGTGCAAGATGTGTTCAGCTTAGTTTTATGATAAGCTGCCAACATGTTTCTTTGAAAACCTCATTAAATTGCAATTAAATCCACATGGAAAAAAAACAGGCCATCTCAGTGAATACTTGATAGATGAGTTTGTGGTTTTCAGTGCTGGCCAGGGGCATGATCCACTCCTTGCAGTTGGAGCTCAGTGAAAACTTTGGTGAAGTCTGACCACAGAATCACCGGAAAACAGCTGCCAGCACTGGAAGCCGTCCGTGGACGATGATCGTCTGCCTGGGTTCCTTTCATGCCCTTGGTCAGAGAGAAGTATCTGCTTCCTGATTAAAACCATGTATAAGACACCCCCCACCCCGCTCCTTTTTTCTCACATTGTTTCTGGTAGTAGGACCTGCACTTTTGCCAATTGTTTCTGCTGAATTTGATAGCTAACACTGGATTCTGCAGAGTTATCTCAAACGTTTGGTTAGGGAGTGCACTTGGCCAAGCAGGCCTGCATAGGGAATGAAGCTTTAGGCCCAACTGTTAATACAGATTCTAAAAAAAGCCTGAACCTGCCTTTGAGGATTTCTTTTCTGCTGACTTTCAGTGCCTGTAGTCTCTAGGAATATTTCTCAGATCACTTGCCTGTCTTGTTATTTCCAGTCTATTGCACTGGTCAACTTATTTGATCAATAAATCAATCAACAGGTTCTTAAAATTACTTTCATTGACTTTGGAGGTGTAGCATACAAAAGGAGTCTACAGAAAATAAATGATTATATGTGTCCCAACTATAATTGCAGAGCAAAGAGAGAGGAGATATGTTTGTAAATAGTATCTGCTACAATAAATATAGCAATCTGTCTTTAGTGTTCTGTGATACTGTGTTGGATTGACTCCTTAAATTTGCAAACTCATGAAGCATGAATCTTGGCTCTCTCGGGTCATCTGACTGCTATATTTAGAGCATACCCTATTTTAAAGCTAAATTTCAAGCTTCTTGCTTTTGATTAAAAGGTCCAGAAATAAATACTTCTCTGGTTCATTAGAATGCGAGGTAATTTTTGAGCTTCAGGAGCTTCGCTGACAGCAAAATGTTTTCCTAAGGAAAGTTTCTCAAACTGCTTAACTCTTCCTGCTGCACCCAGTCTATGCCACCTTCATCTCAACAATAGCAAGGCCTGGTTTGTGATCCTTGTTGATAGACTTCCAGGTACTGCTGCTTCACAGAAAGAGAGAATGCTCTCCTCCCACCCTGAATTTTCCAAGCCATCTGCCTTAAGCAGGAGTGTGTTGCATTGCCCAGTAAATGGCTATTGAATCAGCTTTGAATTCTTGTAGTTTTTAGAAACATTAAGCACTTGCACAATGTGAAAACTGCTCTTTGTAAATTGTCCTATCAAATGGAAATCAAAATTTTGCTGGCAGTGACATAGATTTGTGAGTTGCTCTTGATACAATCATGCCCTGGAGATTGCAATGTAAAAATAAAGAATGCAGTTCTACAATAGCCTGAAATCCTTGTTGTTGCTGAATCTACACTCTTCTGTTTGCAGATGATTTCATTATGATATACTCGGACTTCATTAAAAGATGCAACTTTGCAGCATTTTCTCTTAATGCAGCCTTGAGAAGAGCCAAGAGTGTGTGCATTTGAGAGCCAGTATATTCTCTTCCTAAAACACACAGTGGGTTGCAAGTGCTTTGGAAGCAAGAATCAGAGTCTCTAGTGGACATTTTGTCTGTAGCTCAAAACCAGAACTTAATTGGCAGCCTTTTCATAACACTGACTGTGGCCCAGGATGTAGGGAATGCTGCAGGGGAAGATTGAGGTACGTTTTCAGAATTGGTTGTAGGGAAATTTAGTGTGTACTGCCTGTGTGTCTTAAGTGATCAGAGAAAATGAGGGAGATTGAAATCAAGTTCCTCACTTCTATGCTTTTAATTTCTTGGGCAGTCTCTGATTATTCTTTCCATGTGTTTTTACTTCATAGGTAACACCTTACTACAAGGATGATGATGTATGTGTACTACCCTAGACCATTTATTTTGAGTTCCCTATGCTTTATGTGGTCCTTTCAGTAAGACTTTGGAATCCACATGATTTATACTGAATGTTAATTACTGTATGTCTTTCCCACATGCATCTTGGTGAGTTGGTTGCTTGGAATCTGCCCCCAGAATGATACTGACCCTGTAAGGCTGTGTAAAGTGTGCTTTGTGTATGTCTGGGATGAAAGAGCAGGGAAAGGAGGAAGATTTACAAGGCTGTCAAAGGGGTTAAAACAAGCTATGTTGTTTGAAAGTGCACCTGATTCTCCACCTGCCAAAGAATTCATAGACAGACAGAGGATGCATGACCATGGCTGAAGGCTGTCAAGAATTTTCTTACCTAAGTATGTAATTAAGACAGTCTTTATTAAAAAGCAGCCCCAAAGTCAACTGCATTTCTTTTAAACTATATAGTATTTGAGATAATAACTTTTAAATTAAAAAAAATTAGGTTTCTAATCTGGTGGCAGGAAATTTGTATTCACTCTACTATGCTAACCTGTATCCATTGGCCAGTGCCTATAAATATCTGTTTTGTTCAGAGGCAGGTAAAAATTGTGTGTAGTGTCCGAGAGTAAATGTGGGAAGGGAATTCCTTCTGAACACACAGGGTTCATAATTTTTACTGCTTGGAGGCACATGGGTTGGTTATGAATGCCATCTTTTTCAAAACAGTGGTTGTGTGTGAGGTACTATGTTTGACTCGAAAGCTAATATATTTGGTATTTAAGAATCTGGCAAGAGAGATCTCTGTCCCCATATGCAGGCACAGCAATGAGAATGGGATGTAGGCATGCATAACTGTTATTTCCCCCCGTCTGTCCTATCCCTAGAAAGCCATATGCCACCCTTAGGCTAGTGTAATGGGAGCCTGCATTAATGATTATGAGCTAGAAATAATCCAAGAAGAGTTGAGTGGCCTTTGTTTCTAGCTTTTTGAGAAATACCTCATTGACTCAGTAAGGTCTGAAATATGTTCTGGGATAGAAAGGCATAATTAATACAGAATTTTGTGATGCCCTTTCTTGAAGTTTTGGTTGTTCGTTTGTTTTTCTTGTTCTTAATTGGTCAGGGACTTGGAGATTCTTAAGTCTAAGAGGCAGAGTAGGAATTTAAGCAAGAAGGTAAAAATTTAGAGCAAGTTGTTGACTCACCTACTATCAGAAATAAGCATCTTGAGCATACATCTCTAGAGAACCTGCACTCTGCAAGATTTCTAAAGCCATTGAATGCCTTGTCTGTTGGCAGCCTACAAAATGAAAACTGTATGTATGCATGTGTAGAAGTGGTGATGGGAAAAGGAGAGTGTGGAAATGGGCTGGAGTATTAAAGCAAGCAATGAAAGCAGATGGTTTACTTTGGATGTTATAAAATAGGTTTCTCTTAATTTTGTTTTAAATGAAAACCATCAGCGGTCAGCATTGCAAACCTATTTGTAGCAGTGCCATAAGTATTAGGATGCAGTTGTCCCTGAATCATAAAAGGGCAAAGGTTTTTTTGGCTGCTTCCCATCTTCGTGTTTATAGAATTGTGTATGGTCTGTGTACATCAGAGTTAAGCAATTTCATCACAGCCTTTCCTCAAAATTGATTGCTGTTCAGTCTCTTCCTTCTCCCTCTTCATTGTCCGTTGGTTACATCTCGGACCCTCATTACATTTAATATTGATACTGCTTCAATTTTTCACTAAACTGTAAGAGTTGAAGAGTCTGGAGTGGATACTGAATGTCTAGGTATATTCTTTAAATACTTGAATTCCTATCATTGTCAACCAGGATAAATTTAGAGCTGGATTATTGCTTTAAGAAGAAATGACTGTTTGCTCATTCAGTGATGAAGTCTGGTCATCAAGATGTTGGAATATGTGCTGCAGAGCTCTTCAGATACTGACATGAGTGCAAAAGTTGTTGCCAACAGCTGTCTTGGGTTTTGGGCACCTGCTGCCTCTCATTTCTCGCATCTCCCACTCTATCTTCCACTCCCGAAGCTGGCAGTGCCCCTAAAAATACTTTGTGTTGAGTTCTTAAGTAGGAGATCTCTACCAAGCTGGGAGTCTGGATTCCTGAGTCATTGGTCACGCTGTGGTGAAATCTGTTCTGTGACAGAGTTATTGACTATGGCAAGGAATTTAGGGGGAAGCTGGTTCCAGTCAAGTTACGAAGGCATTGTCCTTCCAAAGGCTGCTGCCCTGTGCTGATCCCTTCCTCCCTCCCTGCCAATCGCAGAACTGTGTTTTGATTGCTCACTGCCATTTTTATATTTCCCCAGACTGTGACAGACTTGAGTGGTGTGCATGATTTGTAAGGGTGATGTAGTGCATGGGTCTGGGAAAAGTTGCTGGGAGTTGCCCTTATGAGTGAAATACTAATTTGGTGCTGTCTTCTTGATTCCATTTTCGGAATTTGGACTGTTGATACATATGTGGGAAGGCATCCCCTGCCTGAATAATCAGTGCTCAAATGTGAAATTTCAGAAGCACAGATGTATTACTCTCATAGTTCCCATATCCAGCCAGAGTCTTCTCCAAGTGTCTGTATGAATCCCTAGGACAGAGGTTGCTGGTTTGGCTCAGTAACCTTTTGCTTCTGATACAGTTAGGAAGAATATCTTGATTGGGTTTCAACCTCAAATGATTAAGTCCAGTATTTATTCTGGTTCCTGTGATTGCTGTCCAGTGGGTTACTTGGAAGAGGAAAAAAACCCCTTTTCAGCAGAAGAGTTCAGAAGTATTGACCAAGGATGTTGAAAGATGACTTGTATCCCAGGGCTGGAATTAAAAAACTCATAAGCTGCCATCTGGGAGCTGGAAATGAAGCTCACTTAAGGAGCAAGGAAACCAGATATTGCTCATTTCTTAAACAGATTGCTTAAACTTTGAGAATGTTAACGGACAGGCTGTGTCTCTTGTTATCAAAACTGGTAAATGCAGGTCTGCAAAGAGATCTTGGCACATGCTTGGAAGTTAGCAGAACTTAAACCAGTAGCCCTCTTGAGTTTTCCTTTTCGTATTTTTTTATTAGTGTATTTTGTTTAGTCAGGTTTTTTTTTTTCCAATGCAGCAATATGTCCTACTGTGTTTACACATTTTAATTTTCCTGTTTCCATTCAGTGGAGTGTATCTATTCCTATTCTTGGAGTAATAATTTCCCCCCCTTGTGAAGGCTGACAGAATTAGAGGGCTTTGGCAGTACTTGCGGAAGAGATGCTCTGTGATTAGTAACAGTGTTACATTCTCTAACAGCCTAATTCTGCTGCTGTGCGTTGTATCTTATGGGGCGCATACTGGTGGTAGGGCTGGTTCCTTCTGCTTGCTCTGTCTTCTCAGCCCCTGTTCAGTGCCACTGAGTTAGTACCTTGTGTTTATTTTGTCGTGCAAGTGTTTGTCCACCAGGAATGTGTCAGTCCATGGCTCAGGCACCCAAGGATGACAGATGTACATCCGGTAAAGAGTTAGTGGTGTGCATGACCTACTTGCTGAAATAATAACAGGCACCATGAAGAATGCTCTGTTCCTCCTGTCCATCTGCTGAGGATGGACAGACTTGCAATTGCTAAAATGTAAAAACAAAACTAAGCGCATCTGTCCTGACCGTAAAAATCATCAGGAAGGAAAATGTTATTCAAACCAGGCTTCTGTCAAGATTGGTCAGTGATTACCAGTAAACACCTGTTGTGTATTGGTTTGTTTGGCCAAGGACTCGATGCTGCTATATCAAACCTGTCTGCAGAAAGGGCAGAATTGGCTTCCCTCAGTTGAAATGTAGATGTTCAGTTCCAGCCCTCTGGGCTGTTGCAAAGGATGAGGATGGACGACACACATATCTGATAACACATCATCCCTCAGTTACCTGAAGTAGTCACTCTCTGCCATTAAAATGATGGCAGATCCCATAAAAATATTACCCTCCACCGTCTGCTCCCTCTGGCAGTGAACCATGACCAAGGGTAAAGTTCCTTGTGCCCTGTCAACTCCCCTCAAATAAATAATCATAATAAAACAGACCAGCCATTCTGAAGTTCCTGCTTAGCCAATGTACTGCTGATTGAAGGGAGCCCTGAGAGGCAGGGAAGGCTTGCAGCTCTTGACAGCAAATGAGAGCTGTACCTGCTTCATAAATGCCTTGGCTTCAAAAGGAGGTGGTTATGGGCATGAAATGTTTATCATCTTGTACTCGCTTTGCTGCTGCTTGCTTACTGTGTAAGTAAAAAGTAGTAACAAGTGAAGAAGAGGCAATACTGCAGCCTGCTTTATCTGGTTGTCTGCACACTTAAATAGGCTTGTGGACAAAAGAAGGTGCAAGTGGAGGTAGCTTGGCTTTGACAGAGGTTTGGACTGTGCACTGAAGAGATTTTCAGTTGCCTGTGAAGGGGAATCTGGTTGGGAATCTGATCAGTCAGCTGGCTTTCTGTTAGGAATCACTCTTTGAAATTGTCCGTGGAAGATGACTTGCTACATAGGTCAGCTCGTGCATTCAAAAATGTCCTTTAAAAGATTACTTGTTCTTGGCACATAATTGGAAGCGGCACAGTTGTTGACCACCTCCTTTTGAGTCTGCCCAGCATTGCCACGTTCACTGGTGCATGTTGTGTATCAGCATCTCTAACACTGTGCAGCACCTTGCATGGCTCCCTGGAAATGGCTGTTTCCCAGCTGCCTTTGCTTCCTCCCACCCTAAATGGGGGTCCTGCAGCGGGCTGTGAGGGCTTTGGTTTGGTTTTGGTTTATGGGGTGCATGTGCTTTTGTTTTGCTTTTAACAGCACAGTTCCCAACAGGGGACAGCACTGCATTGCTTAAGATGCTTGTCATTTTAAAGGAACTTTTCTAAACTTGTCCTCCTAAAAGCTATATTGCACAGCAGCAGGCGGCCTCCATAAATCACCAATTTCTCTTTTTCTTCTCTTTCTCTTCCTTTCTATCTTGCGCTCTCTTTATTCCAAGCCTGTGGATTTGGACGCCTCGGTAAGCTCTCTTTTTTGTCTGGATCTTGGTTATTCCAAGTGTCATGTTGTTACTGCGCGTGTACAGATTGTTATTGCTGAGCACAGATGCAGGATTTTATTTTCTGTCATTACATTTTAAAAGGTGTTCAGCTAGAAAATTGCATATTATTTCCTCCATAAAGATTTTCACTGGTTCCTTTTGTGTAGCTTACAGCTGCTGAAACCAAACTTGATCTGGTGATGAGTGTTGTTGGCTAAGAGAGTAGCAGAAACAGGAGGAAATGAAGGTTATACCAGTATTGCTTTTCAAGGCCATGAGTTGCATCTAGGTTTTAAAATAGAACCTGGTCACCTGCCTTCAACAGAATGAAAGGTAGGACAAAGAGCCAGTGATTTTGTAGGCCTTGTGTGTCTGGAATAGCGATTGCAGACAGCTCCCCGGTAATGGTGATATTTCTGCTGATGCCAGTGGAGGTTGACTCAAGGCTCCCCCATGGCTACTTGTCTGGTACAAGCCTCCCTGTAAAGTTCTGCTATTTAGTCTTGGGCACGAAGTACACAAATTGCCTCTTACTATTTCAGTGTTGCCCTTTCAGCTCTGCCAGTCCCTTTAGACTTGGCCAGGAACATGCCAGCTAGCTAATTTTGGAGTTAGCTCTGTTCTTTAGTGAATTGCTGTCAATTCCTTCTTCTCATCTTGGAGTCCTTAATAGCATTTGCTTTTCTCCCCTGCCACCTGGACTGCTACCAGGACTGGAAGTCTTGGGAAAGCATGAGCTATTAGAATTTGCAGTTGTGAAGTGTGGCAAGCTGAGGTGCCCAGCCAAAACATCTCTGCTGTGCTGCTGCAGAGATGTAACTGCTTACCTTTGGGGAAGCTGATAACTCCTCTCAGCAAAGACAGGATGATGTAGAAACTAGGCATTTGATAGACTGGAGAACCTTTCCTTTATCCTTGTAGCTTATTTCCCTGGAGTGCTTCTGACTGATTATCTAGGCATCATCTTGCTAGTTTGTCTGTGAGTGGTGGAAGTGCTTTGCCAAGAAGATAAATATTTTTGCAGTAATCTTGCCAAATGCTGTGACTTGCCTTTTAGGAAGTTCTTTATAGGCTGAGGTTTGGACCTTTCCTTCTAGCTTGGGTTGCCCTTTGCAGAGAGAGAGTTTCTGGGTTTTTTGTCTTCCAGTAGAGTCTTCTCCATATCCTCTTCCCAAATCCCAGAACCCAAACAGTATTGAGGAGAGAGACAGCCTGATGGTAGCTGTCAGCTGTGGGCTGTGCTAACACTGCACTTTGTTCCTGGGTGCCACATTCCTTACTACGATCTGACCCTGCCAAGAAGCCCTTTTTTTTTTTCAAACAGATTTCCTCCCTAGTTTTCATGTTTAACAAGGTGATGAGGTGGGGCTGTGATTAAAAACAATAAAAATCTGGTGATATTTTGGGAGGGATAAAGGGAAAGGTAATCTGGGAATGGTTATAGTTAGAGTGAAACCCAGCTCCAGATCACTTGCACAGTCTAATGTGTGGCATGTTGGTGTCAGTTCAGGACAAGGCTGAGATTGTCTGGCTTGGTTCATAGAGAATGAACCAATAATATTTCATTACCTCAATTAGAAGCTTGTAAAATATTTCTTTTGGCCTGTCTGTCAGCTAGCAGGCCAGTACTTGAATCCTTTAGTTGAGCCAGTATATAATATATAGGTTTAGAAATGTGCTTGCACAGTTTGTTTCTAAATGGGTTACTTGATAAAGGGAGAGAAGGAGGCAGAGAATCACACATAACTCTGCCCTGGCTCTTTGTCACTGTTCAAAGCAACACTGAGATAACCTGAAAAACCTTGGGCTGCAGAAAAAGTGTAAAGATAAAGCAGAGGAAGAATTTGAAAGAGCACCCAACCAGTCCATGGATCCATGCCCATGGAAGCTGTAGCAGCATGTTAGTAGTATGCCTTCACTGTCCTTTGTAAGAAGGCAGTACTTGTAAATTCTGGCACCATCACAGGGGATTCTTGAGCATTTCTTGAATAAATCTTATACCTAGGTTTTGTACAGAGGGCAATGGCCAATAGCAGAAAACCTGGAGGGGAATCGGGGTCCTTTGGTCATCCACCAGACCACCCCACTTTCTTACATCTGTTTCATTTTGTTTGAAATTGCTTAGACCTTTTCTGTGTTCTGTATTCTGGTTCGGAGGGACAGCTATTGTTCCCTTACCAGAAAATGGTTATAGTTTTGGCACTTACAAAGTACCCATCAGTACTTTCATAAATAGATCCCCTTTTCTAAGTTTTGGGTGCATTCCTGTGTTCTATAGCTGAGTATGCTCTTTCTTCTCTGTCTCTGTTTTGTTTTTGTGTTCATAGTTCTTGGACATCACACTGTGTGTGTTCTGCACATCATAGGTGTCACCTCTTGCACAATATGTTCAAGCTCTGATGTAGTTCTGCAGCGTGGAAGGGAAATGCAGCTTTCTGATACCTGATTTTCAAATCAGTGTGTTAATCATGCATGTCTTCCCTTCTCCTTCCTTCTTTAGTTCTAAAGGCCCTTTTCCAAAAAGTGAATTGATGCTTTGTTTGGTACTTGCAGTCTCAATCCCCTGTGAAAATGTAATCATCTCCATAGCAGCCAGTCCTGTCTGGGACATCGCAGGCTTCTGACTTCAGGTAGGGAATAAGCAGCAGGACTAGAGGAACTCTTAATAAATATCCTATATTCATTCAAAATGTCCCTGGTTGCCTAACCCAGTTTGGAACAGTGAATATTTCAAATGACACATGCTCTACTGTACCGTTCGTACTTCAAACATCATCATAAAGTGTACTAAAGTTTTTAGTAATAACAGCTGGGGATAGAGGGAAACAGAAAGCAACTTTGAAGCAGATCTGTCACAGAATGTTTCTCCGCATACTTCAATGCACTGAAACAGCAGCAGCTCTTCAAAACAAGCAAGGCATTGAAAATATGTTTGTGTTGCAAGTACAAGGTTTCTCTGTAACTCCTAGTTCATCATACATTATGGGTGATAAGTGGGACAATGGGGGATAATATGGGAGAAATTACTTAGGGGGAAGAATGGGGAGTACTCTAAGGTTGTAGTCTGCAGTTGGGAGATCTGGTTTTGGTTCTTTGAACTCGGTTTTGCAAGACCCTGGGGAAGTGACTAACAGAATGTCTGTCTGCTGTAGGGTGCATTGGTGTGGAGGAATTATTCACTGGGGGCATTCCAGCTCCAGTGAGGTCAGCTTGGCAGTCCCTGGGTCATCATTGTGCAGAGCAGCACATCCCTAACGTGTCTACATCTCAGCACCCTACTTGAGAGATTGGGTATTTGGTTTGTGTTCCCTTCCAGAGGGGTTGTAAGGATAAGTGTGCTGGATTTCTTGGTGAATGAAGTCAGGCAAACTCACAGGCTGGAAAGTTGAGTGAGTGTGTGGGTTTGTGATCCATATCTTGCCAGAAACAGAATAAAGCCACTTGCCCGCCAATATTGTTACCTATATTGATTTTATTCTTCCAGAATATTCCCTATCCCAGGAGACTAGCACTGATACATAATTATTTAGATTAAACAGAAGCTTTCATGAGTTTATAAGAATTCCTTATCTGACTCTCTTTTTTTTCTTTTTTTCTTCCATCATATAATGCACCTTCCATCTGAGTCATGCAGAGGGGTCAGTACTGTCTTACTCTTCTTTCTCTTCCTTACTTATTTTCCCCTTAAGGAAATACAAGTCACTTGCAGAGTAATCTGATTTTATGGGTGTTACGCAGAAAACCTGGAGGGGAATCGGGTCCTTTGGTCATCCACCAGAGCACCCCACTTTCTTACATCTGTTTCATTTTGTTTGAAATTGCTTAGACCTTTTCTGTGTAGAAGATTGGTTCGGAGGGACAGCTATTGTTCCCTTACCAGAAAATGGTTATAGTTTTGGCACTTACAAAGTACCCATCAGTGCCCCTTTTGTTGCGGTGATATCTCTTTTGTCAGGCTGCATGTATGGGGCAGCTCATTCTCATCCCTCTCCCCATACTATTCCAGCTGGTTTGTAGGTAGGAAGTATAGCAGCTGTAGGTAAAAGCAAAGCCAGAGATTTTGCTTTTAATCAAGTGCCTTTGAGAGAGAGAGAGGATTTAGTTGTGAGCCTCTACTGCTTGTGCCTTATCCTGGTCCTGTTTTCTGGGATAGCAAACATGGAAACCAAAATATTTCTTTTTCTTTAAAAACAAACAAAGAAACCCACACCACCACCCCCCTACAACCTTCCTATTTCATATACTCCTTTTCTTGCTTGCTTATCAACCACCCTCACTGCCTAGATGAAAATCTCTTCTAAGCCCTATTATACCACTGTATTTCCATCAGCAGGGGAGCAGAAAGAAGGACATGCACAGCAACTTGCTTTCAGATGTAATTTTTCTCGTTAGCAATGGCTTTTGGCCGTAAAATGACAGGTCTGAGCCCACGGGGATATTTCTGTCCCAGCTGCTTAATCATGTTGGACCAGTATTTTCTGTGGTTGTACCATCATTAGAAGTTAAGAGCAATGCTGCTGGGATGCTATGGGCTGGCAGGGTTTGTGTCCATGTTAAGTAAGCTAATCATTCTGGTTTTGAAAGGTCTTCTGCCTGCTGATAACTTTTGTGGCCCCAGAGATTTTGAGGTGGGATGGGGGATGAAGAACAAGTGCCATCTTTTCTTGCTATTGTTGCTTGTTATTTTTAAACTTCAAAAGTTTGGTTCAGTTCCATCAATGTCATGTTTTCTCAATGCTAGTTCAGTTTAGGGGTGGGAATATAATGAAGTGGTGCTGGCTGTAAGGAGC
>WEIT01015948.1:981409-1064776 GCA_013389985.1 Dryoscopus gambensis | reverse complement strand
GGGGAGCCAAACGGTTCAAAGAGTGGTGCTGCAGTACACTGCCTGCTTCTTGCTGGATAAGCCTTTGAAATGAACGTGATTTAAAGAGACACTGTCAAGCATCTTTTAAGCCTGAAATGACCTTTGAAAATCCATTTAGGGATTTGAATCTCTCCCCTAAACGTGGGATTTGCTTCTCTGTTTAATTGTTTACCATGATGAGTTTTTAAAAATTGATGCCATGAAAATAGGAGCAGCCATGCTGTTCCTTATGAACTAATGTGTTCTTCACTTCCTGGCAAAATGAAATAATGTTATAAGTAGTCTTTATTTTTTAATAAATGTGGAGAATAATCTTCTCCAATTTGAAGCAATTAGACCTCCTGACAGGGAGTTGCATACATTCGACTTGTAGTTGTGTTATGTGACTAAAAAGAAATGCAAACAATGAAAAGGGTGGGTTGTAAAGAGACAGAGAAATCAATCAGTTTTACTACCATCATGTAGCAGGATGGCGAGTATGGAACACGGGAAAATTGTAGATTATAGAAACGGTAGGAAGCTGTTGGCATATCTATTCCTCTTTTCATTCCCTGCTACTGTAGGATTGTCCATGCTGCATTTTTTTAAGCCATCAACGGTAAGACATGCCTGTGAGCAAATTCACATGATACAATTTTGCAACACTTTAATCCGTACAATTCATTAAAAATGAACTATTAAAACTACCACTCAGCGTTGCATTCGTATTTTAAATTCTATTTCTAGATAATGGGGATTGTTCAGTGAAATTGCAAACAATCTAGCAGCTATCGTTCTAATTATCACAGTTGTCCATATGTTCATACGCAAAGGGAATTTTTGCAATTTCTTGGTCCCATGCTGAGTGCTTCTATTATATTCTTCTCTCCGGATCTGGTTTCATGAAGTGGAAATTACAGGGAAAACCTGTGCGTCTGTCCTTTATGGACAGCGGAGTGGGGAGAAGTTTGTGTCCAGGCTTCATTGTCCTCTTTTTGAAATCTTTTATTGTAGTTTGTGTTTTCAAGTCCATGTCCCTTGCTACAGGGACACCTTTGTAAACAATGTGATGGATATTTTAGTGCGGGATCTTCTCGGGGGAGTAAGGTGGGCTGCCCATAGTCCTATTCAAACTGCAGAGCTACAGAGAAACTATCTTCTAGTTGTTATGTGTACAAAAGCAAGTAGATAAAAAGAACAGGTTTTCTTTCCTCTCTTGAAACACTGGATAGTTTCTGACCCTTAAAGACTAGCATTTTGCTGGTAATAAAATAGAAGAATGCCTCCCACCGTTAGTCTGGATTGGAGTGGGAGGTGGTGGGGGCTAGAAGGGAAAGGAGAGAAATGTACTTGAAACAGTGTAATAAAGCTTAATTGTATTAGTTTTGAAAAAGGTTTTTGATCTTCTCTGTGGATAATTTTATTCCTATAATGGTTGGAAAGATGGAAAATGCAGCACAGAACAATCTTTTTTATTAGCTGTTGCTTTTATATAATTCTGCTTTTATTTGTTGAATACACGCAGACCTTGACATTTATTTATTTATTTTTCCTTCCACTGTGCTAAAGCTTTCCAACTCAGGCTTAGATATATTTTTATATATCTGTGTATGTGTATGTCTATATTAGAAAAAAGCTCTCAGTAGGGGGATGGTGGGGGAAAGCTCTGAAATAGGATTTTGATTTCTCTGCTGTTTTAAGAGGGGATGGTCACTTGAAGTGTGGTCTTTGGTCGTTCAGAGGTGTTTGGCTGTGAGCGAATGAATATGATGGCTCAGTGTGGAGTTAGCAAGCTGAAATTTTTCCTTCTAAGGATCAGGCTATCAGGAATTCCCCTCTCTCCTCCCCTGCTGTGCCCAGGTTGGTTTTGCCTCCACTTCTGCATGAAAACAGAATTCAGCAGTAGGAGAGTTAGAGATTTGTTTTTGAAGGATGTTTAGAACTATTGATGTTAAAAACCCAGAACCTTCCCAGCAGGATGCTAAGAGTGATTGTGTTACATACTCCTTACAACATAAGAGCTGTGAATCAAGCACAGAGACTGTCCTGTTTCTTCTGACAGTGGTCAGTTTGCAAAGGCTTTGAAGGAAGAACTGAAAAAAAACCTCACCAAAACAAAGCCACAAAGAAAACTTCTGGAGAGCAGCTTTGAGAAGAGTCCTCCTAAATATTGTTGGCTGGGGGAAGGCACATGCCCTGCTGCACAGGAGTTTATTTTCATTCAGTATTTTTATTCACTGAAAGTTGAATTAGTGCCATTGTTCTTCTATGCATCTCAGGCTTTTTTCCTTTAGCCCTGTTTAGCTCTGTGCCTCCAACATCATGTGGCAGGGTGTGCCACAGGTTAACTTATATACTCTATAAATTCTCTGTTACCTGTTTTAAATATTTTTTTTGCATTTAATATCTGAAAGAGATAAAAGAAATTATCTTCATTATTCATTATTTGTAGACTTCTGTTCCCTATTTTACCTTCCCATGAAGCTGAGCAGTCCTTACCTTTTCAGCCTCTGCTTGTGTGAATGATTTTTTCCAGGTTTCTCATTCTGCTTGTTTGTCTTTTGGCACTTTCACCCTAGCAGCTCTGTCTTTGAGATGTATTGACCAGAACTGAACTCAGTAGTTCCTTTGAATGCAGCAGATTGTGTGAATACATTATCCTTTTATTTTGTAATCTCTGAAAGAGTACTGTAAGCTACTGGACAGAGCACAGAATTGGAAGGAAAAACCTGCTCATTTTCCAATAGCCGTTTCTCTTTTGGGAGTTTGAAACAATTATTTAGTCCATCTATCTCAGTTATTCCATCTATATGATGGAATAGCTTATAATGGGAGGGCAAAGTGTTGTGAAACAGTAAAGCTATAAAAATGCTAAAAAGGCTTTGCCTTTAGTTTTGCATGAGATGAACTATGGATGTACCTTATTTCAAACAGATCTTGAGAAACTCAGTTTCTCCAGACAGTCTTATTTAAATTTTCATGGGAAAAGACATGTATGAAAAAATAATTTCAGTGTTTCAGCTTTTGGGGTTTTCCCTGCATCTTCTACTGAAGCACTGGCAGAAATGAGACAATGAGAGCAGCAGTGCTGTGTCACACTAAGGTCCATATAGTTCAGTATGCTGGTCCTGACTGCGACTGAAAGAGAAGGTCCAGGGATAACTGTAAGAACTGAACTGATGGGAAAAGAGGTTGTGGAGTCTCTTTCACGGGAGGCAGTCAAGGAGCATCTGGACACAGTCCTGTGCCATGTGCTCTGGGATGACCCTGCTTGAACAGGGAGGTGGGACCAGGTGACCCATTCTGTGATCAAAGCAAGGTTATGGGGTACTTGCCCCAAATGCTTTGACCATCCTGGCTAGTCGTTTTTGGAACTTCTCCGCATGTATTTAATCCTCTGAGAGTTGTGAGCCAGGACTGCGTGCACAGTGCTCAGGATGCGGGGGGACCATGAACATGTGTGGCAGCTGTGTCAGAATCACTGTTTGGTTCTCTGTTTCTTTGTAGTGCCTGACACTTGATTTGCACTTCTGACTTGTGTTGAGCGAATGCCACACACTGCTGCTACTGGCAGCATTCTGCTGTTTTGAGTGCAGACCTGAATATATACAGTGGCTGTACCGGGGTTAAACCAATGCTGGGATTAGTTGCTGGGAATATTCTTCCCACTGCACCCTTCATTGTCAGTTTGTTGGGATGGTAGGCTTTGTTCTGCCTGCAGTGTGATGCATGCTTCTTAGAGATTTTTTTTTTAATCAAATTTTATTGAACAAATTCCTTGCAGAGGATCATTACGCTGGTAAAACTCTTCCTCACTTTAACTCTGATAGTTTCTTGTAGATGTATGTTTCTGTCTCTTGGGTCTCATGTATGTTTTTGTTTTGGAGTGCCTGAAATATTTTGGTAATCAGAAAAAATTAGAGGGAAAAGCTCCTTTCAACTGACTGTTTCTTATATGACTGTGTGTGATTGCAGGGTTGGAGCTGGTGATACAGACATTCCATTCCACACCTGTGTTTCCAGTGTGACTGTCTAATCTCTAATAAGTAATCCAGTAATGAGACCTGACTAATTTGTTATAAGTGGTTAAACTTCTAACTCTGACTTGTTGGAGTAATTTTGCATCTCATCCATGTAATTTGAATTGTTTCATAAAATGTGTCTTCTCTCAACTGTTTTGAATGAGGTTTTGTACTGTAGTGTTTCTCTGGGTAGAAAGAATGAGAGTTAGACCTAATAATCTATAGGGAGAACCTTAGAAACATTCCATTTGAGAAGCTCAAGATGATATTTTTTCATGCGTTTATTTGTTACTGAGAAGCAGGGAGGGAGATGGAGGGAGCTTGTTGTAAATAGTTAACACAGATACTGCTCAGAACTGGGATTTTTATTAGGGATTCTGTGTATGCTTTGTCCTGCTTTCTCCAAGTGGTAGAAACATTCTTGAAAAAGTATTGTAAGAAAGAAGTGCAGTCTCTCCTGGAACCCTTCAGATGTCAGGAGATTTCACTTAGCATATTAGTTGTATACCTTCTCCCAAGTAAATATTTGTTTGACTCCTTTTGCTATTTGGCCTCTTGCTGAGTTTACCCTGACAAAAGCTAAGGGCAGTGCTACACTACAACAAAAACACGGGCAGCTCTTTGGAGTAGTGTAAAACAGCAGAGAAAGGCTGAAGGTAATCTTGGAAGATCAAGTGAAACTCCTTGCTGTAGATGATGCCTCATCTTTGTTTGGATTTTCTTAAGCTCCGGCTCCCACATTATCTCTTGTTAGGCGGCTGTGGACTACTGTGAGCAGTGGGTGCATTAATATGCAACGTTTTTCTGCTTGTAGCTTTTCAGAGCAGTAAGTAGCACAAGAGGTATTCATAAGCTGTAGAGTATTTGTGCAAGTGGGAAAGGAATGCATTGAATACATACCTTTTTTATTAATAAGGTTGACTGCACCTTTTTCTCTGCTTGGCTTCACAAATCTTGTAATTTTGTGTGTGGCATTCATCTTGTTTGGTTTGTTTAAATTAATCTCTTTTTGCCCTTGTACTTCCCGTTCAATTCATGTTTGTAAAGCATTTAGGATGTGTAAAGAATGGGAGGCGAAGTTATTTTTGTTTGTTATTCTTATTGGCCTTGATCCTTCTTCTTGGAGCTGTCTCCCACTTTGGTGTGCCAAGGTCACCCCTACATGCAAGTCCACTGTAATTTCTGGTTTATGGCTGGTAACTTGTCTCAACAAAAATTCCTGCAGAAAAAGTGATAGAAGCTTGGGAAAAAAAAAAAAAGCTTCTAGAACAATATGTTCATGTTGGATCTTCATCATCAGTTTAAAGCAGACTCTGTGGGGCTGCATAAAATGATGTCACCTGGCAAAGGTGGCAGGGGATTTCTATTGAAGGGAATGAGAAATCCCTTCCTTGAGCTGGGATGCCAGGCTTCTCTGTATCCATGAGACCTAGGGATCACCCGCCTACCTTTGAAAAAACAAGCTGTGTTTCAGGTGTTACCTTCAACCAAACCCTCTGCCCTCTCAGTGGGAGTTAAAGATTCAGTGCCCTTTGATAAATGAATTGATATGTCTTGGCAGGTGTCACTGACACCATTTGCTTTCTCCTGTAATGTCTTGGGGCTGTGTGTGAGCTATTGCCATGTGTGTAAGGGCTGCGTTGTTTGCCTCCAGCCACCAGCTTATTGCTCTAGCCAGTGCTGTGGGTACCTGGAGGAAGAACAGCTAGGGTGAAATGAAGTTCTGGTCTCAAAAAATGTGTTTCCCTTTCAGAAGAATTTCTTGTCTGTATCTCCATAATTGAACCTTACAATATTCTTTACAATTTCTTATCTGATTTGTTGAGTTCTCTATTCATCCCCAGCCCTTCCTGCAAACCCTTCCTCTCACTGACCCACCAATGCTTTCTTTGAGCCTACAACATCTATGATCCAAAAAAGCAGTTTGCCTTTCAGGCCAGTAGAGCAGTACAGCAAGGCACCCAGCTCACCAAACTGTTGATTTGATCTTCTGAACACAAGAGTAATCCTAAATGTAGTTTTCTGAAATAGGCTGACGAGATCCATCCTAATCATTCAGATCGCTTCCAGTTGCTGGGGTTGCCTGTCTGGGGCTGTGTGGACACGGCTTTGAGGTGACAGTGGCTCCATCAGTCTCCCAGGGCACAGCCGTTGATGTTTAGAGAATGGAAGATCCTGTCCTGTGCATGAATTAAATTCCTGAACAAGATCAAACCTGAAATAGTCATCTGAACTGGTTCCAACCTCCCATCCTCTTCTCCTTCTCAGTTTTTCTCAGACATTAAATATCGTGCTGGGGGAGGAGGAGGGAGGGCAGCATCCCTGCTTTCTGCAGGTATCCATTAGGCTGAACAGCTTCTAGAGGAGGCTATTGCCCCTCATAGTCTCCCTGTCTGCAGGGAGAGGTTCCTTCTTTGTTGCCGTTGGCCAACACACAAACTGACTTCCAGTACCTTGTGCTCAATTCACCCATTTAATGGCTTTTTTTGTTGGAAGCTTGTGAAGTTTAGTAGTTAATATACCTCAGTACACAGCTTTTAGGGATCAGATAAATTGATTGGTAATTTGATGAACTCAAAGAGCATCTGTAATAAGGTAACTAAAACGTGTTGGATGTCAGCACAGCCTCTCTGCCTTCTCTGCAGTGTGTACGTTCTCTCTTCGATATGTGTTGACCGGTGCACAGTACATTACATCAAATTACAAGCAGCCTCTATGCAAACAGCAGCTAAGTGTTTGCTTCCTCTTCAGGCTGCACGATTAGTGCAGAGATGCGTTTGCAGTCTGTGTGCTGAAGGGTGAACTGTCAGAGCCTTACGGTGATTTTGTTTCCCTGGCATTTAGAGTACCTTTGCAGAGGGAGAGAATGATGCTTATGGGCTGCTTCATCTTGGAGGAATCCATCCTCAGGCTCGACTTGTGAAATAAATGTGGCAACGTGTGGTTTGAACTTAGTGTCTTAACACTGAATTTAGCAGCTGAATTTAGATAACAATCTGGTATCTGGTCTCATCAGTGTATCACTATGAAGACTTGTTAAAGGCAGAACAAAAAGACCTAGAATGTGATCTTGTCTCTTTGTTAGAGCTCAACACTGGAGCATTTGTCAAGTCTAGTCCAAAAAGAGCAAAACAAGAGGTTCTTTTGTCTTACTTCTGAGAGCTTTCCCCATTATCTAATATTTCTGATACCCTCCCTTGGTATTTTTTATTCAACCCAATTTTCCCCTAATTTCATTCATTTTCTCATTGCCTAATAATTTAAATTTCTAATTCCTCCCTTTTGGTGCTGTTTACTTGCTTTTTATAAGCAGGATTTGTATTTATAAATGTGTGTATGTATATTTATATGGATAACACTGTTATCAGTAAAACCAGTGCTACTTTTCTGATAGAAAGCAGCGCTAGCACACACATCCCCCAGGTGTGCACACACACACACACACTGTCTCTCACCTGTTTTTACTGAGGTGCAGTTGTACCTCAACAGCAACTACATCACCCTGCTGCAATAAATACCAGTGCTGCCTGTTATTTCCGTGCAATTCACCAACCAGTGTACAATTAATTTCTGGCCCTGTTATTGCAGTATTGGCTATTTTATGAAACTGTAGAGAGTTAGCACAGTGAATTGATTAAATGTGTTCCAGACCTTAGGCTGGAGTCTGCCTGTCTGCTGGGATTTCAGTGATTGAAGCTTGTGCTTCTCTTGGGATATTCCAGATTTAGACTTAGTCTTGGAAATTGGTTCAGGTAGACAAAACTTCCCAGTGTGTGGAATTCACTTGCATAAGAGCCTGACTTTGGGGAATCTGAGATTTCTATTTCAGCTCACAGTGGTCCTTCCACATGTGGCAGGAAAAAGGCATTACTATTGTGACTTAAAAATAAAGCCAACACCGGGGTTCATTTTGAGAAGGTCCTTAAAATTATGGCTCTGCCCTTACAGAATATGCTGTCATCATGTTAATGGACAATATGGCTAATAATTACTCTATAAATTGACTCCCCAGAACGTCTCAAATTTGTGCTGAATTAAGTAGTCCAAAGATCAGATTTTAAAAAGGAACTACTCCATATTTACAGCGGCTGTACCTTCTGAAGTGTTTAGTAGTTTACTGTGGGTGTGTTAAATACATGTTTCATGACAGCCTGGGGCCACTTCTCTGAAGGTTTTTTCCCCATCTGCCAGTCATTTTAAAGAAACATAAATAAAAGAGCTACTCCAATTTCTTGAACATATAATGCACGTTCCCCAGAGACCAGGGTGACTCAGAAGTTGCTTGTAAATAACATGTTCAATGTTTTTAAATAGATGTGTACCATCAGGCTCGCAGTGAGGTCTTCAGCCACTGCAAGCTTGCTTTGCCTGTCGCAGAATCTGGTCCTGTGATGATAAGGGATGGGTTTTTCTTGGTTGGTTTTGGGGTTAGTTGGTGGTTTGCCCATACATTCTGCTGCCCCAAGGATGATCCCAGTCGCAGTTTGCCATTAAACACCTTGGCTCAAATGAAGATTTCTTGGCTCACTCATTTGCATTTTAGCCTCATTTTAAAGAAATATGAAATAATGGCTAAATTTTGTTTTGTTTTTGTTAAAAACAGTAAACATACATCTCATATGCAGTAGAACTGTCTGGGAGTTGAGCCCTGACAAATGTGGAGAGGAGGTTGCCCTGGTAGGTGTTCAGCAGTGGAGTGGCCAGCAAAAAGATGCCAGGTAAAAGATCTTGCCCTGCACAGGGGACAGCAACAAAGAGGAATGGCCACAGAGCCAGGACACACCAAGGGGCTGCTGAATCTGTGCCCATCTCCAAGAGGCCACAGAGGAGCAAGAGATGGGAGAAGAAAATCTGGGAGCTGAGATAAAGCTCTAAGCCTCTGGTTTGAGAAGACTTGTAGTAACTAGGTTATTTTATGAGAAGAGCTAGCTTTTCTTTTCCTTCGCAATTACTGCATTTCAAGTCTTTTAATAAGAAAACCAGCTTAATTCCTTCTCCTTTCTTCTCTCTCCCCATTCTTCTGAACAGAAGCCAAATTTTTTCTTTCATGATTTCAAGCTGCAAGGTTGCTTTGAGCTTGCATGCCTGGGTCAACTGAGGAGTGCCTGGGTTGTGGATTTTTTTTTTTTCTCCCTAGAGATGTCTCATGATGTACTGGACGGTACACAGAAATCATCTAATTTGCCCTGACATGCAGCAAGCTTTGAACTGGCTGGACTGTGGTTCTTGATCAGAGAAGACGACTCATATGGGCGTGTAAAAATGCTGTATTGTGTGCCTGTCTGAGCAGGTATATGCATTTATTAGCCTCATTTTTCATAATACTTATGTATACCACGGCCTTTCCTTTGGCTGTTTAGGGATTTAAATGTAGTGTATGAGACCTTTCACCTTTGGGTCATTTGTTGAGATGCAGCTTCCGTTCAGAGCAGCAAAAAGCCGTTACTGCCTGGTGGCTGATCACTAATTTGTGTGGCACTGAGATAACTCTTCCTTCAGTTAGAGACATGAGTTTGTTGCAGGAAGAACACACAAAAAAATCCCCCATAATAACGTCCTCACTGTCGATTTCTGTGATAGGCACAGAGCATCCCAGGGAAGAACACAACATTTGTCCTTGCTGGCTGAAAACAGGACAGTACTGGGTTTTAAGTTTGTGTGTTCATTTGTTCTGTGGAGAGAGGATTTAGCACCAGGTCTGAAGTGTTTGTGGTGTTTGCTTTTATTCCCTCCTGTTGTTCCCCAGCAAAAGCATAGTTCTGTCCCTTCTTTGTGCTCCTGTTGTCTGAGCTCAAGCTGTCCCCAGTTGAAGGGCTTGAATTTTTTGCTTGGTCTTGTCCAGATATAGGTGAAATACTGATACTTTTTTCTCATGAGCCTGAAAAAAATACCCACATACAACAAACCCTGTTTCCCAAGCCTCTTTTTGTTACACAGTTTATCAGCTACAGCAACAAACCCCTGATAATTAGGATGCTTATAGCAAAATGTTTCTCCTGGAACTTTAAGCCTACCTTTATTTCCTCTCACTTTGTGCCACGTTCAAGGTCTGTTGTTGCTTGCATGCAATACTCCTTACTGTCAGAGACTGTGTTTAGAGATTAAATTCTGAGTAAATTTATCTTGCATCTATAGGTGTGTGGTACACCGTGCATGTGACATTCGTCCATATATGTTCCTGAGAAGCCTTGGCAGCAAGGCGTTGTGAGATTTCTCAGGTTTAATGTTAATAAGTAATTATTCCTATTATTGTTTAATGGGTTAAAAGTGAGACCTGCCCTGTTGCCTTTCCTCAGCCTGGATTCTGTAATGAAAGTACTGTAACTAAGCTGGTGGTGACTGAAAGCTGTGTAAGGCCATGGGTGACGTCCTGCCCCGGGGTTGTGTCCGGAGTGGTCTCTGCCGGAGTATGGGAGTGAAGGAGTTGAGTGGCTGCCCCTGCTCTCTGTGGGTGTTTGATTTTCATGTTAATATTTACGGCTCAAGAGCCCCGCTGTGAAAATGCCTCTCTGCATTGATTGGAGGTCTGTGGTCCTTCTGGGCTTCTCTTTGGAGCCTTCCCTCTTTGCCAGCTCCAGAGGTGTCTCTTCAGCGACTCTTCAGAGGAGGCAGAACAGCTGCATTAAAAAACAGGTGGAAGAGAAGATTGCTAAAAGCAGAGAGAATGAGCTTGTCAAATGATGGAAAGGAAATTGCTTACAAATATTTTCTGATTTCTTTCTTATCCCTTCTGCCATCCTTTCTCCTTTGTCCTCCTTGTGGTTTATTTTTATCTTAGGATAAGCATTGTATTTATTTTCTGTTTGCTGTGTGGAGAATTTCAATCTTTTGAATAGCAAAATACATATAAAAAGATACTAGTATTCCTTTCTCTGGAATAACTGATGCCTTGCAGGGAGAACTAGAGGTTATATGACACTGGTATTGTAAAGGTAGGCCAAAGGAATCTGTTAATCCATTTTCTTTTTCTTGTTATCAGTGTTTTGGTTTATATTTTATTTTCTTTTTAAAATAGTAATCAATATTTCTTTGTAGAAATAGCTTAGTAACTTTTTTTACCACCTGTAAAATACATCATTGCTTTATAATGTTTGTCCAACAATCCCTAATAAAGGAGAATGACATAAAGTTATCCTTTGTAATACTATTTTTGAGCTGTGAAGCTGGGAACTTTTTCCAGGTATTCATTAACTGAGATTTCTAGCTCACTGGAAGATAAGTGAACATTGTCCCCATTTCAAAAGTGAGACCTTAATGCTTAAGGTTAGTATTTTCTATAATAGCTTTTGTCTCTTCACTTTTTGGTTGTCCGGGTATGGTGTATTTCTTCAGATCTGCTGATTACCCATAAGTTGAGCTTGAAGTTTTGAATAATGAGCTCCTGAGCATCTCCAGACAGAGCCGTGAGCCAGCAGGCACTTCTGAAAGTGTGGATTTGTCTGTGTCATTAACTGTGTACAGTGACCTGTGAAGTCCTAGCGGTCTTTTTGGCTGTAATCATTAAACCAGCCTCTCCTACTGGATAAAATGGGAAGAGAGCCTGCAAGCACAGTGAGAGAACCTTGACTGAAAATACAAATATCTTCAGAAAATGCTCTGGGAGTAATAGTAATAAAGAAAAAGTACAGTGGCAAAATAAATTGCTGCTGATACAATTTTTCTTCCTCTCTCAAGTTTGCCTCTAGTATGGCAGTTTTTCTCCCTTCAATAAATAAATGCAAAGATGGGAATCGCTGCCAAAAACTGTCACATTTCTGGAACTTTCAGCCCCTGATTATTCACATTAAGCCTCTCCCCCCCCAGCAGTACAGTATTCTGAATATGTACACCCACCATTCTGTCAGATCTGTGCAGTCTGCGTCTGGTTCATCTTCTGTGTCTTTGATGTGCTCCATAACGTAGGCAAAGAGAGGTCTGATAGTCTCTCTAAAAACCTGACAGTTTGTGTGACAATCTGTCCACGAATCCACAGGCTCCTTGTCAACCAAATGAGCCTTTGAATATCAGAGGTTTCAGAACAGTGCTTGCAGCATTGCATATGCACCAAGGGGAGAGTACAACAGGCTTCCTTGTAACCTGAGAGATGTCTGCGTTTTCCTTAATCATTCCAGGGACATCTCATCATTGCTTGTTGGCTGGTTCTCAGCCCCGCACATGTCGGGGTTATTTAGCAAAGCTTGATTTACTGGAAACTGCACATGGAGAATAATTTGTAGTTGGGGGTAGAGGAAAAACCCTGGGAGGGGGTGGAGCTTCCAGGCTTTGGCTTACTTCTGTTTTTCAGTGTTTTTTTGATTGTTTCTTATAGTGACTCTCTTCCCTGCAGTTCCTTTACCCATGCAAGTGTATGGATGCAATGCATTTTCTTCAGTATTCTCCAGTTCTCTTGCACATCCTTGGGTTCCTCTATTCTACCTTCCTCTGGGAACCCAATATATTGCATTCCTTAGCTACCTGTTGTGTAAAAGGATGGGGTCATGAATTTAACTTAGCTTTCTTTTATTTTTTTTTTTAATTGGGACAGGAACTGTTAACTGGGCCAGCTGCTGCAGTTTATAAATGGGACTTAGGGATATTCTCAGCTGAGAAAGATGGGAGTTTTAGCTGCAGTATGACTGTCCGAGGTGGTGGGTGTTTTGTTGGAGGCTCTGTCAAATACCAGCTTTGGCATGACGGCATTAAACCTTAGTTAAAATGTTCCTTCCTTCCTTCCCAAAATAAGCTCCTGTGACAGGCCTGACAGGGGAATGTGCTTCGTATCTTTTTTATTGTATGACAAGTACTCGATGGCTGCCAATTTTGTTTAGTGAAGTTTTTTTCCCTCTTTATTTCCCCTTGAAAGTGCTGGTCAGCCTTTAAATGAAACTTTCACCTGCATTTCTTGGCACTCTTGATATTCTGGCAATTTCCTCCTTTCTCTCTTCTCCCTCCCCCTTAGCATTGATTCTCTGTATTCCTGTCACTCTCTCATGGACAATGCCTGGTTGTTTGAGGCAGCATCCTGTGATCTTGGAGTTCATCCTCGTTGTGTGGTGGATCTGCTGGTAGGACCTAGGTCCCCCTGCAGGATGAGTTGTGTGGGTGCCCAGCACAGGTGCTGGGATTTGGCAGGCAGTGCTGTGCCCTTCATGCCACGAGCACCGCGTTACCTGCGCAGGTCAGCCAGTGCGGGACTTCTCTGAAGCAGGTGCTGAAAACTCTTGATGTTTAATCAATGCCTGGGAAGCCTGTTTACCTGCACTTGTCAGGTGTAATTGATTCGGGCATTTACTGTGAATTCCTCACCTTAGCTAAACTTCCAGCTAGGAGGAGAGCAGGGTGATACTCCCCTACAGCAGTTTTGGTGTTAATCTGGGCCTTTCACGATGCTGTTGCTGTCCTTGTCAGAAAGCCTGAGTTACCTGCTGGCATTTTATGGCCTTTCTCTTTGAAGCTGCTTTTACTTTCCAGAGTTTGTTTAAAGAATTGGCAATGCTTTGTTTGTAGTCTTTCAGAAGGGTATGCTTCAAAGCAACCTCATTTAAACGCAGTGTTTCTTTTTCTTTTCTCCTTCTTCCCCTTTTAATTGCTTCTGTAGTAATATTTTTTTTTTTTTGCTGTTTGCCTTTTTGACGTGAAGATAACATGAGGCTTTTCTGCATGTTTCCAGTGAGGCACTTGAAGCTTTTGGAAGTTTCTAACACCGTTTTGCTGTGGGGTACCTGTTTTAATTAGACTCTTCCCAGAGTACCTTCATAGAAAGTCTGACTCTGGTGTGGGATCACAGTCTGGGTCTGTAAACCCATTTTCACTCGGATGGAGTATCTCGGGACCCTGGTTCTGGGAAGTCCTGGGATGCGTATTTTTGTTTGAGTCACCGTGTGCTTCAGGGACTGTAGCTTAACCTTTTTGTACCTAGTTTGTTATCCACAGGATAAACCCAGCCATGTTCCTTCTCCCCAGCTCTGCCTTCCTCAAGCTTTGTGGAGATAGGAGTTCTGTGGGATTTTATCTTTGAGAAGCTTTCTAGATATGCTACAGAATTAATATTTTGCTTTCAACTCAGGATAATATGGCAGACATGAGAAGATCTGTTCAAAGAGGAATGTACTTCTGCTCCTGACTAGTTTAACTTGCCTGTGTTCTTACTGTGGACACTACTCTCTTTATGCTTTCTCTGAATCTTAATCCAAAATTTATGATCTCACAGCTTATTGCCGAAGGAAAGAATAGAATGACACAAATTCAATGCTCTCATTTCATTATTGGTCTCAGCAGGAGGAGTGGATGAACCCACACATGAACAGCAAACAACAGAGCTGTGTTTAGAAGTTGGCTTTGGCTGAAAAAAATCTTTTTTTTTTCTGTATCAGCAAGCTGTTTGTAGTCCCTTGCATCTTTTCTCTGTTACCTTTTGAGAAAAAAGCATATGAATTTTCAAAAAAGCAGTTTAACCCTTAACTTCTGTGCTCTAGTGATATGCTCTATAGGCATGTTTCTCTTCCTTGTTAATTGGCTTTTATTTGTGTGCGCACTTGATGGGAAGGAGGAAATGTGAATGATCTCTTTGAGCTAACTGCTGGCTGATACCAGCGAATGGGCTGAGCAGGAGCTTCGGAGGGGCTAGCTTGGGAGGTGAAGAGATTGTTTCTTGCAGCGTATTCTGAAATTCCCAAACTCCCTGTTTTGGACCAAAGCTGATAGCAGTGATTGATTGTGTGGGTTGATTTTAACACATCCGTAGGGTCATCCAGTGAACAGATTGGTTTGGCTCATCTGCCTCTGTACCTGTGGGAGGGATGCAGGTACATGGGGTAATTTTTCAAATCTGTTAGGAGCTATTTGCGTGAGAGTTCTGAGTGGTGAGAATGAACAGCCTGATCTACAGTGCGTGTCAGCCAGCGACCCGGTGAGGTGTGGGGAACCTGGGTGTACCTTTGCTTCCCTGAGGCTCTGCTGGGAGCACAGGTGGCTCCCAAAGCTGGCGCTGATCGATGTTTCTCTGTAGCTTCCCGGAGTTCCACGTGGCAGCAGCTGTGTCCTGGGTGTGTGTGTGTTTGTCCCCAAGAGTGTGCAGGCAGGCCACAGTTATGCTGCTTCTCAGGATGGTGTGAGGTCTTATTTCTGGCTTCAGAAGCAGCTGGAAGGAGGAATTTGAATGTCTCCCAGCTGACATTTGATTTGTAAGAAGTAATCTTTGCTTTCCTTACCTGTTTCTCTCACAAATTTGCGGTGCCTTTGTGGGGCACTCTGTGTATTGCCCCACTCACAGCACTGCCTGTCGTGCTCTTTTGGGTTTGAGAGGGGCTTGCAAAGGGCGTTTTGCTGGAAGCTGGTGAGCATGGATGTCAGGAGAAGGGATCGAAGCAACACGTCTGTCAGGTGCGAGGCAGATTGTACCATCTAATCCCCCGGCTGTCGTCTGCAGCATTTGTCAAGGCCTCCGCTGCCCTGCTCCGTTTCATCAGAGCTATCACTGGCATTCATCTAGGCTGGCAGCATTTCAACAGCTGTTAATCCTCTTTGTATCTCTAAACACTGTGACCACTGACAAGCTTCTATACTCTGAGGTGTCAAAATACCTCGAGATAGTGGTGATGGTGGTTGGGTTTGTTGGTTTTAAATCAAGACACCTTCCGATCTATTGACCCGGACTGAACCTGATGGAGAAATCTTTGTCCCAGTGTCAGGTTTTTGATGCTGCAGCTTGATGTTCACAAATAATTTCACCTAAAATCTGATTAATTTCTAGTTCCTCATGCTTGTTTTACTTGGTTTTCTGTTTTATGTGTTACCACAAGTAGCACATGTTTCACTGAAGTTGTAAGGAATGTGGTTTAATGTCAGTGTGAGAATGAGCTGGCAGGGTTTCTCTTTATGCTTCAATTACTTTCCCTCCTGAAATAACCCTGAGAACTCAGTCTTCTGCTATAATGTTTTCTTACTTTCTTTGCTATATGTTCTGGAAAGGGCCTGGGCAGTGTAGTGAGGTGTAGTAGTGAGTGTTGGAGTTTCTCTGCATGTTTGCAGCCAAGGAGGAATGCTGAATTAAAATTACTCCAAATTTAGCTCTAAGTTTTAAAATTGATTTCCTTTGGAAGGGAATTTTTAGCACAAGGGTGTTTTGGAAGAGTGGAGAGCAAGGGTATAGCAGCAAATCTGTTGCAGAAAACAGCAGGGTAAAGTGGTTCTGCTGCACTTTAGGCTCCGATTATGTATTTTTACGACTTCTTGGTGTTTTTATTATTTGCTACGAACCATCATTTAATAGCAGGGAAAAATCTTTCAAACTAACATTTCTTTGCTTAGTTTGTTTGTCCTCTCTGGAGAGCTCTCTTCCCATATGACAAAGCTCTGATGTTCTGAAGTTGACTCCCCTAAGGCTCAGCTTTATTGAGAGAAGTGAAACATTTTAGGTGGTTCATTCATTCTTTCTGTGTCTTTTGTTATTTGAGCCCTTATGGTGTCCTTTGGTCATGTTTTTAAACTTATTTCTGCAACTAAGACTGCCAGGAGCTTTATTTAATAATAGTTGAGGTCTCATGTTCAACTTTTTCTTTGTGAGCTGCCATTTTATCTCAAGCATCAAATATTGTGAAAGTAAATTAAAAGCAGCGTTCATGTGTTGTAATTTTGTGTGGAATGTTCTCTCTTTTACTGTACCACTGAATATCGTTTTATGAAGATAAAGGACTTCACTGAGACTACAGGCAGCTCAGACTTTGTTTCAAGTGCAAATACCACACCTTGATCCTGCTGAATAGCCCTTGTGTGGAGGCGACCCTGCTGAAGTGGGGGAAGTGCTCAGGTGGTTCCTGGCTTAGCTTCCCCTTTGCAACCGTATTATAAAGCCCTGGAATGTTCTAGGCCACTGGAACATTCTCTCTTGCCATAGCATGCTGGGTAAACTGCTGAAAATGAAGCAGATCTTGTATCTGAAGTAGTACAGACAAGAATATTTGGAAAATTATTCTCTGTTAGTAGAAGCCCCAGATCACAGAACCTGCTGTGACTGCGCCCATGCTGAAAGGCCCTTCTCTTGCCCATTTAGCCCATTTGTTTCTCATTTATTGTTTAGGACAAATGGAAATGTGACTTTCCCAAGGTTGGAAAGGGTCTAAAGGCCAAGGAAAATGTATTTGAAAAGTCTGTTTGTTGAACAAACTCAGCCCCCTGGTAGCCACTTGTTTTTATTACTTGGGGAAGCGTTTAAAGGTACTGACTCATAGCATTAGAAATATTGTTTCATTGGCTTTTAGGGGTTTTGAAGGGGAGAGGTCTGAACCAATAGCCAGAGGCCCAGTTGGATCACATGCAAAGATGTTTCCTTTTCATTTTTAAAACTCAGCAGCTTTATCTACAGGTTGAAGGTGTTCTGTGCCCCTCCTCAATCTTTGCGTGGTGCCATGTGCCTGGTGGTTGCTTTGCGGCCAAGTCTTTCCTCCTTTCCCTCACTGAGATTGTTGCCTCTCTGTTCAGGCTCTCACTTGCCTGCTTTTAGCAGCTTCAGAATCCAGAACTAAAGCCTGGGTTCCTTTCCCAGCTATTTTTGTCCGTGTCCGTGGTTGATGTTGTTGAAGATGAGACTGACCGAAGTGCTGGGCAGTTGAACTCTCTCTAATAAACTGGGTAAGGTTGTGCCACAACCACTTTAATCGACAGTACATCCAGCAAATGATTCTGTTGGCTATCTTTCCTTTCTTTAGGTGGGTTAAACGCGACCTCATGCTGGGTCTCACGTACAACATATTTGTTCCTGTTTTCCTCTCCCGCTGCTGTTTCACTGCAGAGTGCTGCAGGCTAATAGTATCTGACGGGGCTACTTCCCATTGCCTGAAAAATGTTTAATTTTGCTACCTTGCTTTCTCTTTTTCCCAGTTTCTCTCATTTTGATCTCTCAGATCCAATCCCTTTGAGAAATCAGACAGTATGAAATATGAAAATTGCTTGGGTAGTAATTGGGGAAACGGTGAGACCTTTGAAGCCCAGTGGAGATAACGCTTACATCTCCTTATTCATATTATTTAATTTTTAATGGCAAATTTAATTAATGAAGCACAGGTCTTGTGGTTTCATGTGTGAATAAGTAACAGCAGGGAGCTCTAAGTCATGAGGTCTGTTTACAGGCCAGAGAAAAAGGCACCATTAAAAGCTGAACTTTTCAATATAGGAAGGAGAAAAATGGATTTAATAGCATTGAAGTTTGACCACTATGTAACAAGTAAGTAAACAAAAACATTAATGATAATTTGCCGGTAAAATGCCTTTTGAAGTGGTTAGTCCTCCATGATTTCTCAGTTTAAATCTGTCTCCTAGGTCAAAGTTTGGAAAAGCAAAATCTGTTCTGTGTTTTTTTTGGTATGTAACATAAATTCAGGCACCAGAGATAAAACGCTTAAATATAGCACCTTGAAGCCCAGGCTCTGAAAACCTTTATAAACCTTCCAATTAGCTGAGCTTCACACAACTTCAGAGATACAGGCAGCTGTTATCCCTCTCTTGCAGATGGAAAATGGTGACTTGCCCAAGATTGCACAAGTGGCAGAACCACTAATAGAACTTGAGTTATATCTGTCCTTTCCTTTTTCCAACCACTGAACAGTATGTGTCGGCTCATCATGCGTAGGACCACAGCTGCATTTATGGGAAAATAAATGAAGAAGGGCAAGAATAGTATTCTATATAAAATGACCAAATTTGGGGAGAGACGAGATAGCAGCTCAAACTGGCCCTAAATGAATAGCTGTCCTCGCTTTCAATACCATTTTGTCACTTTTTCTGATTGATTATTGCATATTTTGTGCTTGTGCCTTTTCAGAGTAAGAGCCTTGCAGCTGAGCTGTGAGCGAGGCAGTTGCCAGTGGAGTCCAGTGGCTTTGCCTAAAGCCGCTTTTTCAGCGGTTTAGCGACACAAGACCTTGTAGTGCAGGCGCTGGGGGAGTGCAGCCATTCCCTCCTGCCGATTGTGCCTGGGAGGCTCCTCAGTGCAGCCAGAGGAGGAATTCATCCTCCACATTTAGTGGCTGAGCAGTTGTGAGCTAAAACTCTGTGCAAGTTCAGGAGAATTTAATGCAAACCTCTTAAGCCCTGCAGCAAGACACTCAAGTCTCTGTTTGGCAGCGCCTTAACTGATACCTGATATGCCTCCCTATGTTGTTAAAAGGGAAACAGGCTGCATAATTTTCTTTTAAAGAATAAGTAACGTAAGTAGAAGCACTGAAATGTAAAATGGATTTTCCAGTGCTAGCAGCCAGTTTTGATACTTGCATGTCAGTAACTTACAAGATCCTTCACGGCAATTAATGAAAGAAGAGAACAAAACACGAGCAAACTCAAAATAACTCTGTGCTGGAAACACCTTGTTTTTGTGGTTACGTGGAGTAATCAAAGCTTATGGTTGGTTGGTAGCGACCTTTCCCCTCTCTTTCCCTTCACAAAGGTGAAGCTTGGAATGAAGGATGTGTTGTGGCCTTTTTGCTGAAAATAAAATCGAGTCTTTAGCATTTCTGGTGTTCTTTGAACTGAATATTCTGTTTGTTGTTGGAAATTGTTATTAATTATAGAAGATGACTTTGTGACGAGATAAGATCTGAGACGCCTTTAATTTTTAGAGCTGAGTATTCTATTCTTTGTTTCAGAATGCAGAGATCTACAAGCTGACGTCCGAGCAGTACCAGGAGGCAGCCACCAAGGCAGAGGAGCGGATAAAGTGAGGAGCCATTTTTGTTCTTTTCAGCAGTTCCAGTTGCATTTCGTAACATTTTGTGTGTAACTACTGGATGTTCCTGTAAACAGAGTGTGACGTTACCTCCTGTCAGGTACTGAGGGGGCTGAGGAGATGTAAGCTGGCATCTTCTCTTTCTGTGCCAAGCTTGACAGAGTTTAGTGTAAAGTTGATAGATCTTGCAAGGAAGGATGAGGGAGAAGAGACTTGAAAAATTAATATTAAATAGGAATATTTACTAGAGTTTTCAAAATTGCAGTGGAACATGTTTAATCTGTTCCAACTTTGACCCAGTGTATTTAACCTACACACTGCAGCTTTGGGCTGGTGCATGGGAGTAGGAAGAATGGCACCACTTCTAAAGTTTTCATTGTCCAGGGAATAGAAGGTAAACAGTCTAAATCTCACCCCTGTTAGTTTCAAATTAGAGTTGTAATTTTCATGAATGCTTTCTTAGAATGGGTGCAGTGATTTTTCTGGTCTTTTTAATTTGCCTTAGCACAATAAGTGGACCTTTAATGTTGTCTTTTTACCATAAGCATATATAGTGTCTAAGTTATATTTGTATTTGCCAGTAGTGTTAGATAACTTATTGTTCCACATGCACTAACAGCTGCCCAAGAAAAAATATTTTCTGTAATTCTTTAATATTAATGAGGCTAAAGCAATTACACTGTCAAGAGCAGCACTTGGATCTCAGTTGGGTAAACAGTTGGCCAACATGCAATAAACTGGAGTAGCAGCATATGTAGTCCGGTTGGGTCCAATCCAGACTCTACAATACTTAATTGCATAAATAGATAATATAGTAGTGATGAATATGTTAGTGGGGTGTGCAGTATATTGTGCTGTCTTTATTTAAAATTATGTTTGACTGCCAAAGCATCACATAACCTGTTGTAATTTCACATTTTTGTTTGGACAGTCAAGCAATAAGTTGCTAAAGAAGCCAAAATAAGGCAGCTAACACATTGCTTGCATTTCCATACTGTTTTCCATAGCAGAATTCTAAATTCTCTTTTTAAATAAAATTTTAAAAATTCATGGGACATAACGTTCCGATAGTCTTTGATCGGTTAAATCTTTTCTTGGATTTGCTTCTGCAAATGTGTGATCAATTGTTGTGAACTTGTGTAGTGGTGATTTATCCTTGTGACTTGGTGAAGAAAGCGACTGGGATCTGGGATTATGTTCTTCACTTACTATTACAGACTGTAACTACCCTATTTTTTATGGTAGTCTGAAGGTTGGTTTCTGATGTTTCCGTTTCCTTTGGTCTGTTCTATTTCTTGTGGAGATGAAGACTGGTAACGTAGAAAACTCAGGAATGCAACCATTTCTTGCAAAGGTTAGTTCCAGAGACCAACACAAATGCTAATGAATTCTTTCTTCCAAGATTCGGAGAGTGATGAATGCTTACGGTGTCTTAAGGGTTTCTTCTCCTTTTCTTTGAGCCTTTATTATCTAACAGTCCCTGGCTTCTGGCCTTATTGTACAGTGCTCTTCTATTTGATGGCAATATGAACTTGAGCCATTATAAAGGGACAGATTCCTTGGGCTGTCTTCTTTGCAGCAAAAAGAGACACCTGCCCTAATATGAATTTTGTGTGAAAAGATAACATGGCTGGGGGTGTCTTGAAAAGGGACAAGATGAGTGGCACAAGTGAAACTGAGGGTGAAGGTGAACATCATGCATTCTATTTCTTTACAGTAGAAATTGCCAGCAGTAGCCAGGATTGCACTGAGCTGAGCATTGGAGTTCATGATCTGGGACTGATAATTCCCTTTGATAATTGTACATGCGGGAAGAATCATTGCTTTCCCCCATCAGCCTGCAGTGTGTCTCTTCCAGCAGCATGCAGTGCCCCCTTTCAGACCATGGCTTTGTGTACAACACGCTGTACAAACACTCCTGAAGAGTTCATGTGCCTCACACCTGGGTCGTGCTACAGCTGGGACAGAGTCAGGGGAAGGTCCCTTCTGACTCTGGCATTGGTAGGGCTTGGAAGTCTGTGTGTTGTGAGGTTCTCTTGTTCGGCATCCTACATTCAAGTCTTTCTACAGCGTGTTTATGGTAATAACTTACAAGATCCTGTGACTTCAGTGGAAAGAAGAGTTTGCTCATCCTGTTTTGCACTTTTATATTAGACATACAAGCACAGTAGGTGCTAAGATAGGTTAGACTGGTTTATGCAGATCTACTTCTTTGGTTCACAGGAATAAACTGACACTCCTGCAAAATTATGTGAAATGGAATATAGCCAAAGTATGAATGAAGCACAGGTCTGTCTGTTTCCAATGCTGGACTATGATGTCTCCTTAAGGAAAGGAAACTAGGAGTGGCACTTTCTCCATCTGCAGAGAGTCCATATCCTTCAACACAGCATCTCTTCCTTAGCTTCCATTATCCCTGTTACCCTGTGAAGACCTGCCCCTGGCACTTGTGCCTTGTGAGACCAGTCTGCCTTGTATCTGTTCTCCTCTGCCACTGTGTATCAGCAGAGCTGATAGAGGAAAAGGGAAATAGGGCTGGGGCTGTTTCCACAGACAGTACTCTGTTTTTCAGAGTCTGTGTCAAAGCAAAGAGAAGAAATATCTGAAACAAAACCCCAATGTTTTGGCATTTAATGACTTTTGTAATTCTTCTATCAACACTTACAGCTCTGCACAAGTGGTCAAGTGTTCCACGGACTGTTTCCTCTTCTTAGTGATTGTCAAGCATTGCAGGATTTAGGAATATTGTACCTTTCCACCAGTGACGCTTCACAGCATGCCTGTGAGGTAGGCGAGTAAACCTTTCTATCTGGCTTTGTATAAAAACAGAAGTGAAGTACTTGGTGCTGAGCTTTGTATTAAATCACTGACACAGTCATTAGCTCTTGGTTTCCACTTCAAGGCTTGATGCCCGCATGGCCTGACTTGTGCCATGGACTTGGTTCCTCATTTCTTCACCTGAAGCCTGCCTGCTCCCATCTCCACACACCTCCTATCAGAATGTCTCCTTCTCCTTTGTTCTGGGCTCTGTCCAACCTGTTTTATTTCCTCCCAGGAAAAAGATCCTAGCAACAAGATACCACTGAGCACAGCTTTCAGCACCTTAAGCAACTTGCCCTCGTTGCTCGCATGCTGTACTGGATTGGACAGTTGCCACGGACATATTGTCTCAACTACATTGTTATAATTGATGCATTATTATTTTTCTCTTTTGTTAACCAACAGAATTAAAGTCAGGGGACCTAGAACTTCCCCCCCCCTTCTTTCCCTGTTTAGCAAACTGTGCACATCAGTAACCACCCACAAAGGAAGCAGCGTGTAAATAAAAAGCCAGTGCTTCCCGCCCTTCCCTTCGTTCCACATCCTTTTCTCAGTGTTCATAGAGCCATGACTCAGACTGGGTTTAGAGAAGACAACTTGCTAATCCCCTCCCTGCTACAGAGAATAAAATGGCATTTCATTCCAAGCTCTATTAATGCGCTCGCTCCGGGGATAAAGCAGCACTCCCAAAAGGCAGTGGCCAAATTTTTTTTCTGTTGCGTTGTCTTTGTCTTCTTTTGAGTGTTACATTTAGATTAGCTTCTGAGGATTAAATGTTATTACGGTCCCTGAATCTGTTAAGGGGAAGGAAAAAAACCATCAGTAAAGAGGTTATGGCTTAGTGCAGCACTCCAGATTTATCCTCAGAATGCTGGTTTGGTTTTTTTTTTTAGTGATTTATTTTCTTTTGTGAAGGTTGTCTTATCACTTATTTATTTATTTATTTATTTAGTGGTTGTTAATTTTGGATGCAAGAATTGGCCTGAGTGGGGGTGTGACTCTAAAAGGTAAAGCTGCAGGAGTCAGGTGAGGGGATTAGGAAGCTGTTAAAAGATAAAATTGTTCTGAAGCTGAGTTTCCCTCTGAGATCTCCCTATAGTTTTCAGAACTGTTTCTGAAGCTGCTTACTGATGACTCTGTTGCTTTGCATGTTGTTCTGAGAGGACTGCATATACTTTGTGCTGTTATCAAGGAGTGCGTAAAGAATGTAAGTATCTTATCCTGGTGGAGATCAGCCTTGAATCCAAGGCAGCTTTCCAATGGAGAAACTGTCAAAGAGATTTACTCCATATGGGACTTACTATGTAAGAGTTTCATTTAATGAAACCTAAGATCTTTAAACTTAAAGGGCATGAGTATTTAAGGTGCTTATGTTAGAGAAACCAGCAAGTAGTAAGTATCCTCCTGGCTGAACGTGGAGTAGGAAACCACACTGACTCAGTGGGGGTAGGGGAAGAAAGTTCATGGATGGATTGTCTGCTGGGAACAGGGAATTTATGGCTTGCTTTTGGTACTCATGGAAATGAAGGTTTTATTGAATTGCACAAGATTTTATGAGGCTGATGGCCCCTCAGTTAGAATGGCAAGATTAACTGGAACCTGGAGAAACTACCTTTTTTGTTTGTTTATGTAGATCTGGAAGGTTTATAAAATAGTTATGTGGTGATAGTTGAGTTTGTTAATCTTGAAGTCTACTATGAGGCCTTGGGTATTTCAACAGAGGACTGTGCCCAGGAGACAAGGTCTGAAACAGTTATTACATGGACAGTTGTGAAGCCAGAGGAGAAGGGTAAAGACATCATAGTTTTCAAACAAAATTGCTCTGGGATTTCTTCTATCATTAGATTAGATAAATGATTAATTTAGTGTTGAAATTAAGAGCCTCTCCAATAGGGATTTAAGAGTTTTCAGGAATAAGATTATTGCTGAAAGCTTATCCATAGCCTTACCTCAACACACTGCTTTTGTGCCCTGCAATGATGATACCTTCACCAAAATGATTTTACTCTATCCCAGTCCTGTTCTTCCCTTGGCACTTGGTTTGTGCTAGTTGTTCCTTCTCAGTCTGCACTAAGTCTGTTTCATAATCTTTAAATAAAGAGATGGGTTATGAGTCAAAGCTTTTCTGTTTCTCACTTTTATAAAGTTGCTCTTAGTAGGAAATTGAAATATTCTGTAAGAGATTATAATGCATGAGTTTCCTCAAAGTTATTTCAGAAGAGGGTGAAAGTATATGGGTGAATTTTGACTTTGTGTCATTTTACATGGTGTGCATTTTACTGAGAGAAAAAGTTTCTGATCATTTTCAGTTCTGCTTTGCTAAGCTTTTCACTCATTACCTTAGCATGTAAACATTTTCCTAATGAATTCTGGAAGGCCTATTGTTAAGAAACTACTTGTACCAGTGCACTGATTTCCTAGCAACATATATTCCCCTACTGCTTTAGGAATATGGTATGTGGAGGTAGAAGTTGAATATGTGCAGTGGATTTGCATAAATTTTCAAATTGGGCCAGATTATTCTTTCTTGAACCAAATTTTAAATCTTGAAAATTTAATGATTGTGTATTTCATCCAAGCCATTGAATCTTCTTTCTGAAGTTCAGTTCTTTGGGGGATCACTAAGATGCTGCTTCTAAATAAGATTTTTGTTTTGCCCAGTTAGTAAAATGATGTTTCAATCTAATGTTCACAGTATTGTGTTTCCTCTCACGCGTGATGAGAGATGTCTGATAAATTAGTCCAATGAACTGAGATTGGAGTTCTGTTAGCGCTGAATAACTGAATCTCTTCAGAATTGTAGGAGCGTTTCTTCACCAGTACGTTGGTAGAACTTGGGCTTTTGTAAAATAAGATCTGAATAGCAAAGGCTGGAATAGCAAAGGAAGAGGTGCCAAAGACTCCATGTAGTCTCTGTTGCTATTGAGTTTTACATGGAAAGCACTTGTTTTTTGTAGTAATGTTGCCTTTATAAAGCCCTTAGATCAGGATTTGTTGGCAGGCCAAATCCAGATTGTTTTCAAAAGCGTGGATATTTGTGCAGCTGTTAAAACAAACCTCAGTCATACTTTGTGCATCAGAGGACATGAAATATTTCAGTTCACAGCTCTTTATCATGGAGAATACAGTGAAAATAAAAGCAGATCTCTGCCCTCGCACTGGGAATTGCATATTCCAATGTGCACTGTGGTAGAAGCAAGGTTTCTTCGGATTTCATAGTATTTTATTGTTTATTTACAAATAATGGCAGATCCACACCAAAATCCAGAACTTTTTGTGCCTTTGGTCTTCCCCTCCCCTTGGCTTGAGTCGGAAAAGGTAAAATGAATATTAATTAATGACTCAGCTTAGCCTATTCCTGCTGTGGTTTTCTGCTCTGTCTTCAACGTGTGTGTGCTGTAGTGTACTGGTGTAATGGCACGGGGTTGATTTGTAAAGGACTGAGGTTAAAGTTGTCTGGGGAAGCTTTCCAGAAAGAGTGGCGAATTAAAGATGTCAGAAGCAATAAAGCCTGAGAAACCACTTGTTACCAGTGAATTAATGACTTGTTTGCTAATTAGCAGCCTAAGGCAAAGTTGAGGTAACACTCTAACAATCTGGTCATTAATTCAGTTTCAACTAATTTCAAGGGCAATGTTGCTATTTTGAACAGTAATTGTACTCCTGATTCTGGATTATACATGCTGTGTCCTTACTGTTGAGTCAGAGTCTCCTCCTGGAGTGATGGAGGGATGGTAGAAGACACCAAAGGCAAGTACCAGTGGGGGAAATTTGAGGAAATAGTTTGTTATGTAGGTCAGCGCTTCTATATTTTTGTCTTCTGAGGAAATAAGGACTGTAGTGGGACTGCTGTGGACACCTTGCATCGTGGTGATTCATCAGCACAGAGGAAGTTGGTGGTGTTTAATGCTGAGCTGATGAGAGATTGAAGTCCTTTTCTCCCTTATAGAAGAAGAGAAAAACCATCTCTGCCGTCAAATCGGGCTTCAATGACTTTATTTTACTATTTATTTATTTGGTGTGATTTTGATTGTTCATGTTTACTCTGATAAAATGGGTTTATAGCCTATGGGATACTCAGCCTATTGTGAGACAACCCTGCTGGGTTTGATTCTTTCTATACTTACATTTTTCTTGTTAGTCCAGGCAGTGTCTCTTGCTTGCGTGTCTGGGGCCTGTACATACCATACCAACTACAATTCAACCCAATTTGACCCAAAAAACCTGGCATTTGGAAGGCAGGAGCACTTGTTCAGGGGTGAATATTGTTTCCTTGGAGAGAACTGGTCAGTGTTGTGCTGACTGCAGGAGCACCAGCAGCACACTGGAGCAGCAGCCTCAGTAGGCACAGACTCGCTTCACCCGAGGCATTTCATGTGCTCTTCTCCAGACTTAGAACCATGTTGTCTAAATTGTTTTCTGTGAGGATTTTTTCAGTTTTCTGAGGTCATCTTGGACAAAAACAAACAAACAAGGCCAACCTCGCCCCAAAACTGGACTTTTAAGACTTTTTGTGTGTGTTTGCTTTGAAAACACCATTATTGATGTTCTCTGAGGGGTGAGTAGCTGCTTAATGGGGATCTTTGCTGAGTCAGTGCTCAGAATTGCACAGCTTGGTAAAAGGCAGCACTGTGGTTTTGAGGATGAGAGAATGTGGGCAGAAGCAAGGGGATTTTTTTAATAATGTGAATGTTCAGCTTTAGACCCCACCTGAAGTTTAACACCGGCAGCTTCAATCTCCTCTCTAAATTTGTGTTGGCATCTTCAGCAGGATAAGCCACTCTGTCAGTGCAGAATATACTAATGGACTCGTATTTTTGTCCATCACTGGTAGCCCTTTGTAGAGTGTGAAGTAAACTGTAGGAACCTAGTGCAGTGCTCAGTGGCATTTTGGAAAATAACTGCTGTTCAAATGAGTAGTTAGGGTTTTCTTTTAAAAAAGAACATTTCATTTGCAGTGCGACAGGAGAAATTTACTGAACCTGCTGTCCCTCACATCTTGTGGTTATGTGAAATCAGCATATCACACCTTCAGTTACTTTCTTTAGAAAACTGAAAACTTTTTGGGAAGGTATTTAATAGACGAACAGTTCCCTGACTAATTCCCAGACATTATAGCACTGTCACAACCCATATATTCCTAGGGCTTGTGCTGCATATCTTCTACAGACTGCATGCCTTCCCTTCCTGACCTGAGATCTTAACCAGTTTTTAGATGATGTTTTTTATCTGAAGAAAGAAAATCCCTCTTCGGGTCACTTGTTGGGCTGTGTGTTGTTTTCAGATTCAGTTATTGCTTGCTATATTGCTTTTCTGCCTTGTGGGAGCTGAGCCAGCTTCCTTTCTGATTCAGAGAACTCCTTCCAGCAACAAGATTCTGACTCATTCCTGCTTGGCTTCCAGAGACCGTTTTGCTGCTAACTTTAGGCTCTTCATCTTTGCTAGTCAACTTTTAGTAGCTTGGCATCTTTGGGAAAAAATGGTGCATGGCTTTGTGGGCAGGAGATCCAGTTCCGTTAACTTCTGTATCTCTTGGCAAGTGGAGGAAGAGGCAGTAGTTTTCCTTTCATCTTCCAAACTGGCAGTTTCTCATAGCTCCGTATTCTACCATCATAATCAGTAAAGAATTTACATCCAAATGTACATTGGAATTATCCACTTGTGGGGAAAAGTCTCTCATTATTCTAACCACTTGCCATCTGCCATGCAGAATGCTAATAGGGGTGATTAGTTATTGCATTTGCAGGTTCAGTAGGATAAGGATCATTTAATTTTATATGGTTTAGTACAGTTTTTTGCATATTGCTACCCATTCTGTCCCCTAGAGACCCACAGCCCACCACCACAACCCCAGTGCCCACAGCTTATGGGGTCTAAGGAAGCCAGTCAAATTGGGTGGAAACAGCACTTGGCAAAACACACTGAAGTGTAAGTCAAAGTATTTCAGGATGACCTACTGGTCAAATGGGAAATGACCACTTGTGTGTGAGGATAAACCATGTAGGAGGATGGGGGAGTTTGTGATACACTGGAGTAAGTCAGATGGAGAGCTGGAACCAGCATTGCGTGGGTCACACAGTCTCTTTGCATCAATTTCATTACTGAAATGAAGAAAATGTTGTTATTTACCAAAATTAGAGGTTGTTACAGAAAACTGCTAGATTTTAGTTACTTTCGACATCAATCTGTATATTTTAGAGTTTGGGGTGGTTTGTTTTGTTTTTTGTGGGGTTTTGTTGGTTGGTTGATTCTTTTGTTTTGTTTGTTTTTGTTTTGGTTTTGTTGTTGCTTGGTGAATGAGATGTGGTTTGGGCAGGCTGTTTCTACTGAATGCAGTACAGTGACACAGCAAGTGGCTGACACTTGAGACTTGGACTTTTGTGGTAACTTTTGTTCTCAGTGATAGAATCTAATTACTTACACAGAGGAAGATTTCAGAACAGCTTCTGTGTATCTGTAATCGGAAGGAAAGGAGGTATCTGTCCTGGGAAGGGCAGGGGTACAGTGAGTGCATGAACCCCAGTGGGGAATCAGTGGCAGTTTCAAACAAGCTGTCAAAACAGGAATTGAGATTGGGAAGTACTTGAGTGACAAATTTTGTAGGATCACAGAGTCACCCAGAAGCTCACAGTACTTTAAAATATTCATTCATTAGGCACTTCATGAACAAGGTATGGAAAAATAGAATTGGGTGACCTGTTATTGAAATGCAGCTGTCAAGGGGGAGAAAGAGGGGAAATACTGCAGGTGTGCAGGAGTGTGCTGCTGACAGTGTGACAAGGCATATGAGAAGGATTTAGACAGGAATACAGTGGCTTCAGCTGAAATTTGGAGGTAGCCCCCCTGTTCTTGTGAAAGTTGTCATGAGGTTTCACCTTTTCGTTTAGTCTGTCCTCTCTTGCTCTAAACAGTATGTTACTTCTGCAAGCCTTCTATTCCACCTGGATCAGTGGCAAAGCCTGATGAGCAGTGTTTTGAATACTTGAGGCTGACCAGAAATACTTCCTTCCTGATCACATTAGTTTGGCCTCATGAGACATGCAGTTTCTTTACACTGTGCTAGGTTATGTAGCTTAAACATTACTGATTTTTTTTAGTAGGTATTTGGATAATCTATTAAGCTTCTTCCATCTCTTATTTCCCTTGCCAAACAGCTGCAACACGACTCTTACCTCTTCCATTCAAACCACGTTATCAAGCTGACATGCAGGATCAGGGAATCCCATAGCTTGTAGTGAGGGCACAGTGTTTGCTTTGTGATAGTGCAGCATCCTGCAGTCTATGCTGAAAGTTAGCTTGCCTGGCTGTTTGTTCTGTGCTGATGAGTTTGCTATATGTGAATGAAATGCTTCAATTGTGTTTAATTTTCTGCTGTAAATGTCAAGGATGCAATAATGAGAGAGAATGAAACCTTTCTGTGTGCTGTGTATTGCGTCTGTCTGGAGTAATTTTTCTGACATGTTGGAGAAGCCATCAGAGCCAACTGCTACCCAAGGGAGGATGCAGTTTTACAGGTCAGTTAACCACCTATTGGGTTTTATATATGTACAGTGCAGCCTGGCAGCACACCCCATTTATGTGACCAAAGCATCACTGAGCTTACTCTGAAACGTGTGTAATGGACCCTGGATATATAAACATACTAACCAACTATACGACGTGTCTGATGCCTTCCCAACATGCAGAAACTGCTGCTGTGTGCCCTGGAATTTACTGGCAGTGCTGCCTGTGCATCTCATTGCTGATGTCTGGGGCTCTCTGTGCTGTAGTGACAGTGGTGACTAATGTGGTTTGCTTAAGTTGGTTCAGACACTGGTCTTAGTCAAATAATGCAGCAGAAAGCAGCTAATCCAGTCACTGGATTTAGTAGCCCACAAGAAATTCCGGGTTGCTGCCCCATTTAGGTTGCTGCTTGCAGCTGTGTGCTGGAGACAGCTACTTGTAAGTTGGCTTATATGAGGGACCCTGCATGTTCTTGTGTATCATTTTCTGAGCAGCGGTATCAAAGTGTCTGGGTTTAGATACCATCAGCCTCTGTCTTGATTTTTTGTTCAGCTTGAATGGTTTCCCAGAGTAAAATGTAAAAAGAAGATCTTGCTCTTAACTCCATCTGGAATTGCTGTTCTTCCTGGTAAAGCCAAGTGATGGTGTGTTACTCACTGTGAACTTACTGATTTTGCACTAGTCTAAAGGGCTGCCAAGTCCTAAAGCATTAAAGTTTCACCTCTGCTTGGGTAGTCTGATCTTTCAGCTGAGTGGAAGGACCAGCAAATACATAGACCTCTTCCAGTTTTCCCTTGCTTTCCAATACTGAGTCCATAATTCCTTCAAAAAGGGAACCTGTCAGCAGCACCTAAGTAGCAGCCATTGTGCTGTGTTTGAAACCTTCTGTCTCTGGGTCTGTATCCTGATGATACAGCCTTAATCGCTTTTTGCAGTGAGTTTGGGTGTTTGTCTTCAGAAACTGTATTGCTTCTTGATTAATTGACAGACGTTTAGACCAGCACTTTTCCTACTAGTGCACTGCTTATGATAGAAATTCTCAAAGAACCTTGCTTTAACCTCCCAGACACTTCGTACTTCTTCATGGGGTTTATATCCATGCAGGAATGAATTTGCCAAGACAAATGAATGCAGTTATTGACTGAGGCAGCCGTTACCTGCTGCTATTGAACAGTTAGGAGAGGGTTAAGAAGAAAACCTCTTCTGAGCCACTAGATTGGCCCTGACTAAGATGAATGTCTAATTCACTCCCAGCGTCCTTACTGCTGCCAGTAATAAAAAGCTTGCTTCACATATTCACCCCACTGCAGACGTTTCTCTTAAATTAAATATCAAGAGGACATATAATAGCACGATTCCACGCCAAGCCAATATTATCAGATTGATGTCAGCAGTGATAATAGAAGAAGGATAAGTTGATGAGATTTCATTTATTAAATAAAGTAAAGGGAATATGCAGTGATAGAAAGGATTTGGTAACTCTCGGTGTCAAAATGCAGCAAGATTGTGCTCATTGTGTCTTACCTCAAGGGATAGCAGAGAGAAGGATGTCCTTTGTTTCATTTTAAGAAAACCTCTCCCTTCTTTTCAAGACAAAGACCTGATTTAAATCCCTCCATGGGAGGGGGAGAGGAAGTTCTGAAATTATGGATTTCATGTATATGTAGCCTTCCTGCCCATTGCACAGTGGCAAGGCAAAGGTTTCTTTCCTCTCTGTGATAGGGAAGGCACTGCTAATGAGTTTTATTTCTAAATTCATCTTTTTCTGACCTGTCATCCTTTCTCCTTTCCTCCTCCTTAAAATAGATGAGAGTGTGTGTTACTGGTTTAGTCTTTCATATTCTGTCTGTCCTGCATTTATTTATTTCCAAGGTATTGTCAGAGCTTGTCTTCCATACTTCCATCTGAAGATATTGTGCTATCGCTTCCCAGCCCAGCCTTTCTCTCCTGCCTTTTTCCTAGCTGCTGTAAATGAGCCTCTTACATCTGTTTTGATAATAGTTGTAGCAGTTGCAACATATTTTATTTTAGACAGAGGCCAATTGTCTACCTCATTTGGTGGTGACGTATTACGCTTAAAACTGTGACCCACTTTAGGAGAAAGGTCAAAGCATACAAGTCTTTGGTTAGTTGTGTACGAAGCTCATCCCTTCTCTACCATTTTCCTTCCCTCTCATATGAAAAATAATGGTAAAAACCCTCAAATAATGACACATCAGGAGCAGTGTGGTTGAGTGTCCAGAAGATTAATTTTTCTAAAGATTAGTTAGTGCCAAGAGCCTTGATCTGTGCTGAGGGTGAAGGCAGATAGTTGATGAAACTCCACCTCCTTTGGAACTCAACTCAATGTCATTGCACTCTACAGATGTGTTTGTGGTTGGATGCTGCTGGTTTAATTCCTTTTTGACTCAGGTATGTACGAGGAAAGCCAGGCACTTGTAAGGGGCAGCTGTTGTATGTGTGTAGGGCTGCAGTTCCCCCTGTGTAGAATTGTTGCAACCTGAAGTTGAGACTTAATGTGAGCAGGAAAGTGGCATCTCCTTGACTCAGACTGGGCAGGCGCTGTGATTGCTGTGCAGGGAGGAAAGCACCTCAGGCAGTTGTTCACCAGAGCACTTCAGATACCTCTTTCCAGTCCAGATGGGTACCAGAACTAATCTGCTGGATGTGGATAACTTGTGCACTCCCAGACTCCCCAGTAACTTGTATTGATAATTACCTAAACTGACTTTGCAATTTGTTGATTAGCATCTCTAAATCTGTTTTGAGAAGCTGGTGCAATCGATGCATAACCTCAACTTGAGGTTTCATTTTGAAGCAATAAAGGAGAATAATCTTGTTATGATTTTGGGTACACAGTACCAAATAAATCCTCCCTGTGTTGTGGGAAATGGTGTGTAGGAATGCTGGTTTAGACACTTGCTGGGCAATGCATACCAGTCTGTGCTGATTGATCCCCTGCCTCTGGTAGGCTTTAGGCAACAATGCTCACTCTTGTGGCTTCTTGCTCACCAGTGTGTGGCTTTTAAATAGCCCTGTGGGCTGAGCACCAAGGGGTCTGCTAAGGAAGAGGGCCACAGACTTTGCGGCCCTGTCTGAGCCCACAGGTGGGTCCTAACTCTATCTTTACTCTAGGCAGTGAAGACTGCTGCCATAGGAATGACAGTGATCTAAAGCAAAGCACAGTTCCTGTAGCTCTCCCTGCTGACAATGACAACCTCAATCATATTTCTAAATATTTTTGAGATGTTCGTACCATGTTGTTCAGTTCAGATGAATACAAAGTGGTTTGTGGTATGCTGTACCTTTTAGCTCTTCCAGGTTTCTATATGAAAATTACAAAATGCCCTTCAGTTTAACATCACTGAGTTTAAAAAACCTAATTTTAAAAGTCTTAACTTTTTCAATGAATTGAGGGATTTGGTGGTATTTCCTGACCTGGTATTGTTTGGTATCATTTCCACAGTCTCACTGATTTGATTAGAGTGATATTAAAGCTAGTGACAAAGCAAAATGCCAACATTATGAGTTTCTGAAGCTCTCTCTGGGTTCTTTTCTATCCCAAAATTTGAAGATTTTTTTTTTTTTTAGAATATGGATTTTCGAGGCTTTAAAGGTGATTTGCTATATAACGTAGAAATTAGAAATGAACACTAGCCTTTAGAGACTGTGCATGGAATAAGTTTCTTCTAAAAGCTGTAGGATTAGTGAAAAGGTGGAAAAAGAAGTCTGTATAGTATCTTTGGTGGTTTCTGATCCAAATCTCAGTGTTGTAGAGTGTGGCTGTCATATTGATAAATTTCTACTCTGTCCATATATGTTGGCAGTAAGATTGAGGACTGAGAAAGTATTAATTAGAGTATATCTCAGCCAAATTATTTTGAGAGTGCATCCAGGTTGCTGATATGGAAAAGACAAAATTCTTATTCATTTGGTCCTTCCACTTTTTTCCTGAGCACCTTACACAGATGTGCATGATTTGGGAACTCATATCTGAGCTCTCCAAAAGCTTTTAGAAGATCTTGGTTTAAGATTTCCTGTTTCTTAGAAATCTCTTCCACCTGAGAGACTGTGGCATGCCGAGGGACAGGTCATATTTTCTCTCTCTGCCTTGCTATGAAGCCCTTTTGCTGAATGAGTGCCTGTTGTTAATGGTGAAATGAATACATCATAGCATGGCATTAATGCCTGCCTGTAGCATCAAGTGCTTTGGAAGGAAGAGGTGTGCTTGATATTTGGGCACGGATCTCTAAGCATATTGGGGCAGGAAATGCAAGGAATTAAATGGATTTATGGTTTAGGAGATGCCATCTGAGGATTGCTACACCTAAGCATATGTTCTCTTATTCTCTAGTAAAACATACCATGGCCAAGGTGCTGTGAATTCCTGCAATTTGTGTCTGCCTGTCTGTGCAGCTGATGTCACTGTCGTTTCTGTGTTTGTGCCATTGTTGCTGGGATTGTTTTACAACGACCTTCCCCTTTATTGGTACTGTTGCTGATGATGTGCCATATGTACACATGCACATTAGAGTAAAAGAACATCATCCTTAATTGTTCTTGGGTAGCTGTCAATGCCGTTTACAGAGTATGAGTACTAATTGCTGCAGAAATACAAAGAAACAGATATCTGGTCTTGCTGTTATTCTGGGGTTTTTTCCTAGTCACTAGGAGAATTGCAGTGCTTCCAACCATGCTGGATTTCTTGTAGTGGTTAAATAGATGAGGATTCAATAGATCGAGGTGGCTTATTCAACAAGTCTGTTCAGTTCCTTGTCAGACTGTTACAGATCTAGTGCAGGCCCAGCCAGGATTCTTGAATTCTGCCAAAGATTTCCAGTGTGAGTTGGGAAAATCATTGAAACTCTTGGACTTGCGGATTTTTTTTCCTCCTGACTGCAGAGGAGAGATGATGTTTTATATAAGGGTAAAACAGCCTTCCACACCAGCTAAGAAAGATCATGTTCCTTCTTTCTGCTACGTACCCTGGATTTTTCAGCTGAAAGACACTGTTGGTCATTAACCCACTTCGGTGATGGCTGCTCCCACCAGTTTCTCTATTAGGACTACATGACTCCAGCATAAAATTAGTATGTCTGTTACTGGCAAAGTGGTAGTACGTGGTTGAAAACTCCTCTTCACACATCATTCTGTGATTGTTTTCCCTGCAGGAGGAGGAACACTGATCCTATCTGTGCAAACCTGCAGTCTGAAATTCTGAAGTGCTACCGAGAAAACAAACGTGAACCGCTCAAATGCTCGGAGCTGGCGAAGGAATATCAGCGCTGTGTTAGTGCAGCTCAGAAGGTAACAAAAGCTTCTCTGTTGTACTGGCTGGCTTTGCTGTCTTGTTTTGCGTGATGTTTTCTTCCAAGAAGTGTTTTTGAGATCTGTGGTATCTGTTAGTCAAATTGCAATCTTCATAGGAGACAAATCTTCCTTGGGATCCATTTTCCCACATTCATTCCACATTTCCCAGTCACACTGTGGTATGTCCTGACTTCATTCCCATCAGTGGGTCCTGTTGTACCGAGCTGCCGCCACAACAGTAGAACCAATGCTCCCTGCTTTCAAAGTCAGTCAATGATTTTCCCTAGTTTTGCCTTCTTGGATGTTGTATACTGCAAACAGTAGGTAAAGCCATTTTGGCAATGTCTGCAACATTTTCAATGGGCTCTAAACATCCTCCTGTTATGGGACTTTGCCGTTGGAGGTCTTGCGCTTTTTTCATTGCTGCATGGGGAAAGGTTCCGTACTGGGCAATGCTGCTGTCTGCTAAGGAAATTGCACACTCCTAAAAACTGTTCATCTTGTGTGGGAGGCCAGGAAGCCTTATGGCTCTTCCTTCTGAGATGCTGAGTCCCAGTAGGTTCTGTTGATGCCTTAGGACAGCGGCTGCTCAGTACCTTGGAAGAATTTCTGGCTATTGAAACAAGTGAAGGGGAAAAGAAAATGAAGTATTTGGACATAACAACTAGGGTATGGTCCGGGGCCATGTGAGAATTCAGTGGGTCAGGTATCCCTTAAGGGCAAGCTTTTCTGTTTTAGTTTTGGTTTTTTTTTTTTTTTGTTTGTTTGGTTTTTTTTACAGTAGAAAATTCTCCAAAAGGTGCTGAGAATATAGTAAAGTGGATTTGGGGAAAAGGATGGTAATAGAAAATTGAGACTTCTCTCGTGGGATTACTAAAGCACAGGGTGCGGGAGAGGTGGATATTCCGTGGAAAGCAGTCTTTCTCTGCATTAGCATTGTGAGGGGAAGCTGTATGCCTGATTTAAGTATAACATGAAACAAGCTGCCAGCCGGCTCCCAGAAGAAGCCCGACAGAAGGAGATGGGAAAATTGTCAGGATATATTAGACCAAATGTTGTTGCTAGTCCTAGTGGAATTTTTTTCCTTCCTGTTTACAAAGAAGGTCTTTGTATGTCTGCAAATCAGCAAGGTTAAAGCTGCCAGGGAAAGGGCTTTTCTCTGATATCTCTAAAGTCCCCAGCTCCCAAAACATGTGGTTTCTTTTTCTTCCTCAGCTTTAAAGTAAAGTGGAGCCTGTGCTGCTGCTGCACAATCCATGCCCCCGGTTGCTGTGTGCAGAGCATTGGTGCATCTATTGCCAGCCTCTGTTATCCTCCTTGCCTCCTCTAAATCAGGCTTGTAGCCTTTTCAGTGGAGTATATCTTTAGCAAATGCATTTACCAATACATCTTTATTGCACGCAGTGCGGGCGGAATGTGATTACCAAAGAAGACAGATTGCATTAAACTTCAGCATATTTGCAAGCTGCGGCTCCAACCCGCCTGAGAAAGGGCTGGGATGCTGCCAGCCCTGAGCCCCAGCCCAGCATTATTAAAGAGTAAATTGGAAGCTAAATGACTGGTAACAGCAGAGGGCAGTGAAAGATCCTAGTAACTTGGATCTTTTTTGGTTTTGGTGGAGGTTTTGGTAGGTTTTCTTTATAAACCAAAAACTGGGAGTTGTCTGGTTGTTTTCATTCCCAGAGTCTTCAATGAACTTCAGAAATTTTTTTTTCCCCACTGTTATTGGAAAGTACCTGGAAGGAGAAGTGCATAGGACAATAATTTGTTGTGGATGAAGACAGTGTGGCAGAAAATCTTGCTATATTTTAAGAAGGGGCTTGAGAGACTAAGGAATAGGTAACCAACACCTTGCAGCTAGATATAGGCACTAGAGGGTTCTGCAAGTACAAATTCAAATAAAACTTTTGTAAAGCAATATATCTCCTGTAGTTTCCTTTTGTCCCAGGACAGCTCAAGCCTCACTGCTCTTAGTGACTCTTCTGACTCCTGAGATGCATGTAGCAATCACAAGCTGTTGTTTTATCATGTAGAATTAAAACTCCCTCCTCCCTTCCCCTTTTTAAGCTGTTATTTTTCTTTAAGTTTAAATTAGCATCTTATACCAAATGGCTTTGTCTCGCGCATTCCTCATTCAGGAAATTCAGGTCGGAGGAATGTGGAAAAGAAAGGCCAGACTCTCTTGATTTCTTGGGTACTTTTTACCTTGTTTTTTTTAAAACACCATTTGTTTTCCAGTGCAGGAGGAAATTTAATCAAAGCTGGATGTGTGACTTCAGCTCACTTGCATGCTTGTGATTTGTTCTTCTGCTTTTTACTAAAGATTTTATAAGGCTTGGTGAATATTCTTTAATGAAGCATCTGGTTCTCTGCAAGTTCCTTTTGATGGCTGGTAAAAGTGTCTCCAGGGCATGGTATACATTAGACTCAGAGAAAGCAAGCTCTAGATTTCTAGACTGAAAATTACAGCTTACAGTGGATGAGAATAATTCCTTGCATCTTCCCCCTTACTGTGTCGTTTGAGACCATTCCTTTGGATGCCCATTTCCCTTTGCCTGTTGTTGTGCATGTCTCTGAGCCAGGAGCTGAGATACACCCTCAGTTATTTCTGCCCCATGAACAAATGTATCAGGTAATCATTCAATGAGTTTTAAAATAAATTTTCTACTGGTTTCCTGTAAAGCCCCTTGTTGCACTATTCTCTCAGCCTTCTAATTGTTTACATATCTTGGAGTCAGAGAATCAGAGATTCTCACACTTTGTATAAATAGCACCTGTTGTTTTGTAACTGCTTTCTTGTGTTGTACATTCCATTTCTATGATAGATAAAGTTGATGGACTCTTGGTCCATCCAATGTGATGGAGAAGGTGTTAACCTCAGCTTCCAATTATCTGCAGTTATAAGAAATGTATAAATACTGTAAAGTAAAAATAAAGTTTCTTCTTCTTCTTCTTCTGCTACTTCTTACCCTTCTGACATCTCTCCTGTCCATGTGTCATTATTGTGGCTCCTAGAGCCACATCAGCAGCCCCGACACAGCCCCTCTTCCTGGAACAGGTTACTTTTTTGTGGTGCATGGTAGAGGTATAGCTATTGTTACCTGTTTTGTATATCTTCTGGCTATTGGGCCATCTCTTGTAGTCAACAGAGAGAAAGAGGCACATGTGGAGCATGATGCATCTGATTCTAAAGAGTCATCTGAGACAGGACAGCTGAATTGCCAGCCAGAGATAAGTATTTCCCTCTGCCTCTTGGAAGGCACATCCAGAGCATAGACTACAAAGCTGGTGACCGTTCTGGGATGCTCACAGTTGTGGGAGCAGGATCCTGCTCTGGTTGTCCGCCTTTGTAGCCAGTATGCTTTCAACTTGCCCTGCCTAACCTGCTCGTGAGCTTTTCCATTTATACCCTCCTGAGTGCTGAGTTTTGGTCGCGCCACCGTTGACTCACTGCAGCAGTGTCAGCCCCTTTAGGCACTGGGTTCCTTGCTGCATCCCATGCTTTGCTTATGTGGAAGTTCTCTGACTTCAGAGGGTGTCTCTGTGATGGCTCCTGTTTAATTTAGGAGTGTTTTATCTTTTCTGGTGGTCTGTTTCCATGGCTCTGCAGAACTTGAGCTACAGCATAAAAATCGCTGGCTTTAAATCTAATAAAAGCTGGGATAATGGGACAGCTGTAGGAGGGGCAGTTCCCATTGTGTCTTTCAAAATTGCCTGTAGTTTATTGACCGCAAGTTTCACCAAGAACTACTGCTGCCGTTAGATAATGAGAATTGAAAATTGCTGCTGCTGTTTCCCCAAGGTTTTATCTCGTGCCACTGAGAAGGGGGTGTGGAAGGAAAAGCAGAGTGGGCAGTGGAAATCTGCGTAATTTCTTAGTTTGGGTCCAGATGGAAGGAGAAAACAAATGATTTTGTTTTAAAAAAATCTGAGTCCTGTTAGTGAATTGCTTCCCTCCCCCGTGCAAATATGCACTCACATGCAAGCTTTTCAGAGTGTTTGTGACCCATTCTGCTGCCCTTGCGTTCTGTTCACACCAGTAGGCAAATCTGAATGGACGGCGAATTTTAGTTGGTTACTTTGTTACGTAATTGGTGGTTATACCAGGGAATCTCCAACCAGCTGCCACTTGGAAAATGAGGCCTCCAGTGACCATATATGAATGTGATTTGAGATTTCAAACAGAACCTGCTTCCTGCAACTGTGTGCAGAAAAATGTCTGGTAGTGAAGAGCATGTATCTCTTCTTTTCAGGGCTTTCCTCATGTCTCTAGGTGCCTGTCTTCCGCAGAAGGACCAAGGTGAAATTTTTGTGCTCTAGCTCCTGGCCAAACCAAGCTATCAGGAGCAGTGTACTCAGACGTGTATTCCCTTGTCAATAGGAGCTGTATACATTGAGCTAGGAGCCATTCATAATCCTGCACTCTTTCTCCCTATTCTGTGTCCCTCTTCTCACAAATCTGCTATTCATAACAGACAAAGGTAAACCTACTTCTGTCAAGGCTTTAGGGCTTGTCTACGTGAGGAAATTACAATGCAATAAACTGGTGAGTGAGTTTCTCTGTATATGAATGTTCAGGGTTTGTAATGAAAGTGCAGGGAAAATTCACACACATTTGCTGTGAGTCACTCTGCTGTGTGCAAACAAGCCCTTGCTAAATGCTGATTGACTGAATTCCAGTGAAGGGAGACTTTTAACATAACCTTGAGTCGTCTGTATTCTGCTTTGTCCTTGACTATAATAAAAAGGAATGTGGTCAATTTATTGCGTTTACATTTCCAAGTGATCTCTGTGAAAGCCCAGTTCCCTTTTGGCACACAAAGCAAAGCATTACAGCTCTGCTGGAAGTTTGTCTCTAATCTGTGGGCAGGGACTTAGGTTGCTGAGAGGATGCTGCAGGTATTTCTGCAATGTCCCATCCTGATGGAGGAGTTTTGCTCAAGCACTCTGGATCCTGCTGAAGCGTGGCCTGCTGGGAGCTTTCATTTCTGCAACCTGGGTCTCTCTCTGCTTAAGAGAAGCAGCTTTGGGATGAGTTGGATGCCATGGGCTGCACTGCAGGTATCTGATCATTCTGGATCATCAGGCTCTTGCTAAAGTGTTGTTTCCATTCTGAGGGATTGCAGAGTACTTTATAGATAGGTTGTGTACTTATTGGGCTAGAGAGGACAGTCAGTGTGTGTGGCTGGAGAAAGAAAATTTGGACCAGGCACAGCAAGGTTTGTATTTGTACTTGAGAAATGCCAAGATTTCTCCCCACCCTGGGGTTCTGCAGAGGTAGATCTTAGCTGTTGAAGCCTCATTGAGGAGATCTATCACGTGGTGTGCTACTTGAAATACAATATATCTAACTTGGAAGGCTTTAGGGTTGTTTGAGCTTTCTGGAATTCAAGTTTGTTGTTTCAGATAAATCTGTGTGTTTCGTGTCTGGAGGATGCTGTGCCCAGCCATCCTCAGCCAGGTATGTGCCTGTCCTGCCTACCTTTTGTCAGTCTGTCCTCGCTCAAATCAAGCATATCTGTAAAGGGTTTGTCTTGCCTTCTCTATAAAGGAAATTCTCTCTCTTTTTAAAAAATCTTTCTCTCTTTCAACCTTTATTTGTGCAAATGCTGTGGTGATAACACTATCAGAAGAGTTTATGACTCAATACGTGGCCCCCACAAGGGAGTGGGGAAGCTGCAAGCTGCAGGCAGCTGCTGTTTGTTTAGTCATAAACACAGAGGAGCAGTGGATTAACTGTACCCAGGCATACCCTGACCTGGTATTTGCAAAGGTGAAGGGGATCCATATTTTGCTTCTAATTATGAAGGATGGAAACAGTTATTGTTTTGATTTTTGAGGCAGCAGTTGTAGGTTCTGGCACATCTTGGGTCTATACATAACACTTCATATCCTCAAGAGTTCACTGGTGGATAAACTAAAAATATAGAGCTGCCTGAAAGGACGTAAACATCCATCTTATATATGAGGCATGTTCCAGAGTAAATGCTGGCCTACTTGAAATGGAAATATCTGCTGCCTGTACCTGGTATTTATGAAACTGGAGGCATAAGTTCTTTATTTACTCTGTGTCTCAGCACTTCTTGAAGCTCTGATGTTCCCCACAGCCTGGTGTGTTGTGAGCACTTATTAACCCACATGAAGAAATTCCTCTCTCTAGCTGCTCTTTGTAGTCCCTGTAAAGCCCAAACCTCCTGAAGTTTATAATTTTTGGAGAAAATGAGCAGAAATAAATTGAAAACTTGCTTGGCTGTGCTTCAGGGCTCCTTTTTCAGTGATATTTAATCCATATTCTGCATCATCTTTACCTCTGAAGTTCTTGTATCCATTGCCTGATCTGGAAGGAGGACTTCTGACTGCATTTCTCTTCTCATTAACAGTCTGTTGTCTAACATTTCAATGCCCAGCCTCTGTGCATTTATTTTTTGTTTCCTGGTTTTTGTGTGTTTGGGGGGGTTGACATTGTTACAGTGAGGCATAATTGCTTTTGAGTCTAATTTCCTGCTTGATGGTTCTGATTTCAGATACACTTACAGGTAAAGTTAATCTAAATATGTATGTTTTACAGATGATCTTGAAAGCAACTTCTGTAAAAGAGGGAAAGAAGTCAGTATGCCATTACAATTTCTGAAGTTGAATTATTTGGCATTTTGTTACTTCTAAAATGTGGTCTTGCTATACTTCTTGTTTTAAAACCTAGTTTGCCTGAAAGTGTTTAAAAACAGTCTAAAAACTTTTTACAATAAAATACTATAAGAGTTAGCTGGGTCAGGAATGAGACATCTTAGCTGACCTGATGCTCTAATGTCATTTATGAGTGGGTGTATCTGAAAAGCCTCATTAGATTTTGGGTATCAAAATTTTTCTCTTTATATTCTCTCTTTTTCTTTTCAAATTTTTTTTCTCTTTAGGCTTAAATTAGTGGGACTACACGGATCAAACGTTTCTTTAGTTCTGTGCTCTCTGATGTGTTAGGCAACATTTTCCTGAGAACTGTAGCCTGTATTCAGTCAGGCTTATCTAGTATGGAAAATAGTTGCTGGGGGGTGAGAGAGTGTTGTGATACATCTGGCTGTTTTAATGCCAGATACTTTCACAAAAGATTTGTAGCACTGTTGGCAAGTGGGAAGTGGAAATTCTTACTCAGATTAATTCCAGGAGACTGATGACCAAGCAGTCTTGGACAGAAAGAAGTTTATTTCCAAATTTTAAACTATGTGTTTTGCTGCTGAAGTTAGATTGAAACAGATCCACAAAAATTGCTGTTGATAGCAACTGCTGGTTAGAAGCACAAGGTCAGTGGTCAAGTGCTTTCAGACTCCCAGGAAGTTCCAAAGTGGCCCTGACTTCCATAACTTCCGTTCTAAGGTTAGATCCATTCTCTGACAACTTGGCTATAGCTTGGGAAATTTTATCCGTGATGCCAAAGCCTTTGTGACAAACTGGGGAAACCAAAGATTTGTTATGCTCTTTGTTGGTCATAGTCTGCACAGGATGGTTTCCTGCTGTGTGCAGTTTGCAGTCTCCACACACCATCCATCAGGCATTTTTGTCGCAGGTTTTGGGGCTGAATACCTTGAGGACTTGTGGGATTTAAAGCCTTCACCGCTCAGCTGAATGTGTCTGTGTAGGCAACATGTGCAGGGGTTATTGTGGTAGCAGTGGTCCCAGTCCAGTGGAAGAGTTGCTCCCAAGCAAGCACGACTGCTCTGACTATCCCTTCTTTGGAAGTTAGTGAATGGCAGAAGCACCCTCCTGTTAGTGGGAAGCCAATCCTTTTCTCATCACAACTGAGGTGTACTGGAGGAGAAGGTTTGCAGAAGTTGCCCTGATGCTGCTTCCTAGTGTTTGTTCTCTCCACAGAGCCTCCTTGTCCAAGCCTGTGGTGCATTCATCTGTTACAAAATCCAAACTTGGAGGGAAGGTTTCTTTCTGCATCATGCCTGCAGTAATTGTGATTTTCACCCTTCTGTGACACTGTCTCTCTGCCCAACAGGCCTCCTTGTCTGGAGATATTTCCTGACATACTTGTGATGCTTCTGAAACAAATTAAAGCTTTCAGTCCTAGCTAGACCTTTGCAAGACAATTGAAAAAATCTTTCTGGACACCACTGCTTCAAATATAGGAACAAGACATGTTGAAGACAATGTGTTACAGTGATCTGAGTACAGTGTTAGAGTTAGCTCTGCTGCGGATACTTCCATCTCTGGCGAGAAACATTCTTTTGGTTATAACCTCTTTTTTGGTTAGAGGCCTTTATTGGGGGGCCTTGGAGAGTTGGTGAAAGGCTCTTAAAGACCTTTGCAGTCACAGAAGCTGTCCAGAAAGACAACACTTGTTATAATTAAAGTTTGTTACCTTTGTAATGCGAGAGAAGCAGGAAGAGAAGCCTTGAGTTAGGATGGTGCTGCAGTGTCCGGTGTGCCTTGTTTCTGAAGCTGGAGAAGTGTTGCTCTACTGTCTTGAGCCTGAATGTGCATGCAGAAATGCAGACAAAATTATTTTGACAATGTGTTCGCTCTTTGTCCCTGCTGAATGCCTGTTTGTCCTGTGTAAATGGATTTCAGGATCAGCCAACCTCCAGCTCTGAATTAGTCTAATAAGGCATGGTAGGTAGGGTTTAAAGGTCATTTTGCAAGCAGCTGGCTTCCTGCATGTATTAGGGGGAATGATTTTTTAAATAATGGTATTGGAAAGCTGTTGATTTAACTTCTAAAATACCTGTATGCTGTAAAATTTCAGCTCTTCTGCCTCTGTCCTTCAAGCACTCTGCTTGCCCTCTGCCTGCTCATCTTTCTGTCATTTCTGATTACCTCTGCCCATCTGCCTCTACATTATCTCCCCTTAGGTTTATCAGTCCGTGTTTGCTGCCCACAAGGACTTGGCTTATATTTCTGAGGAGCTCATCTTTTGGGTTACTTCTCTGAGCTGTGGAACAGAAAGCTCGGGGTTCCTTGGTTCGGGCTGTTAATAAAGCACTGTTACACTGTTCTTTTATTGGGGGACTGGGAGCTCTCAGCAATCACCACTACACTGGCAGCTTTTTTTGTGTCCCGGAAGGTACCTAGTTCCCTTCTCAGGATGAATTTAACATTGGTGAAAGAAGATTATCATTTAAATTTTTTTTTTTAACTCCTGAACTGGTTGAATCGTGCACAGTGATTATTCCATTTGCCTCTCTGTGGAGTGTGTACTTCAATCCCGATCTGATCCAAGTGTTTCATATGAAAATAGAGGATTTTTTTACTCATTTGCTTGTTCCCTGGGTTCCTCTTTGAGTTTGCTGATGAGGGTGATTTGAAATGTTCTAATGACTTGTAAAGTGTGGACACTGTCGTAAAAACTGAAGGGAGCACCCGCATATCCAGGTCACGCAAGCCTTTGGCAGCTGGCAGTGTCCCTCTGCCAGGTACGAGATGGTGCCTTCCCACTACAGTTACTTGTATATGTACAGACTCCTGGATCTTCAAATGTTCTTTCTGCTTGTTTGAAGTTTTGTTCACAATATATATATATCCTCAGGAAATCAGATAATTGGACAAAAAGCAAGCTTAAAATTTAGGGAGATGATAGCAGCTGCAACGTTTTTTCTTCTTGCATTCAGACCAAACTGCTGTGGGACTTTTACATTTGACTTATTTTCTGAAGGATGTTTCCTACTCATGACTTGCAGTTGTTCTGAGTTTATTCTCTTTTTAGTACCATGCAGTGCCCTGGCTACTTAAGCAGTTCAGTTTTTGTCTAGGACACATCTTTCTTCTTTAGATGTTATATTAACAGCACCTCCTTTCTGTTCCTGAAGTTTTTTTCTCTGTAGCACTCTCCTGGCTATTGTGGAAGTAGGAGAGTGATACAGGACTGAACTGATTTGTGGGTTCTCTCTGGTTGCCCATAAAGGCTCAGACACGCAGTACCCGGGTATGTGATGGGTTCCTGCTCAGCTGCTGTTTAAAAAATACTCTTACATGAGAGTCTTTTTGCTGATAGGACTGTAAACCTTGAAATTTAGAGTAGTATATTGGCATAAGATTAAAAAAAAAATCGCAAAGTTTCTAAATATCAAAGAATAGAGATTTTTATCTTCTGTGTGAGGCAATAGGGCAAGCAGTACACTGTGTTTCAGTTATCTACTTGATAGCTTTATGAAATAAGTTCTTTGACAGAATAGGAGAGTTTCTGGTCATAGATACGATACGGAGACCTGTTGATCTCTCAGAAAGATTTGAAAAGGAGACTGAATTACTGTTTGTTTGTCCCATCTCAATACCATCTTAATTATGTGTCTGAGAACTTCTGCTGATTCCTTTTCATGGGTGGAAGAAGGGAGGAAACATATCTTTATTTTGAGGCACTGCCTGCAGCTAAGCATAGTGTGCTGGGAAGTTATATGGATACTTCTAATGATCCTGTGGACTCTCTGACACCATCTCTTCATGGATTCAGGTGTACATCAGTTGGTGACTTTGAACACAAGAGTTTCCCTCAGGCCATATCAGCAGGAACCATTGAAAACTTTTGTCTTCAGTAGTGCTAAATTTGGCCTATTTAGGATTATCATCATTTAACAAGCTCTGTAGTATTTCTGGGCCCTATGTTGTCAGTACTGTTCAGCTTCCTGTGGCACATCAAGGTTGTATTTCATCTTTTAGTACCAAGCCTAAGTGCGTTCAGGAGTATTCTGAGGCTCAGGAAATCTTCTCAAATCTTGTAAAAGTAGACAGCCACTGAAAAATATATTGGATGCTGTGATCCAGGTAGGAGTGTTCCTTGCTGTGTGTACCTTGAGCTGACATGATGAAGGCACTGTGGTAGAGTTGGAGCTCACTAGAGAAATTTTTGTGGAGAGCTTGTATGGCACCAATGATCACTGCATTGTTGTGCAAAAGCCAACCTTAAAGCTCTAAAGCTTGTACAGACTCCAGACTGACCTCTGGAGCAGAAGCACGTTCATTGCTGAAGGTAGACTGGGTATAATGTTCTAATGCATTCCCCTCTTTCCAGTCTTCGGCAAATGTCTTGAGGCACATGGGCTGCCAATTGGTTCAAGAACAACAAGCATTTTGGAAGCCATTAAATGTGAAAGTCATACTTTGTTCTTGCAACTGCTGATGGGTGGCTTGTGTGCACACAAAGCTATGTTGCGAACTCGAGACAACTGAATGCTCTCGAGTTCCTTGTTTAATCCAGTATCAAATGAGTGCTGGTTGGGAAAGAGCCCAGGCTGTGTGAGACACTTCTTAGTGCCTTCTTGTTTTGCTGAGCCTTGACATTTGCTACAATAGAACCCCATAAAATGCAGGAAAGTCTCTCCAATCAGGTGGGTGTATTAGCAGATTTCTTGCACTGATGGATTAGAGCCAGGCTGTGTTCAGTAAATGTGGATAAATAATAAAAGGTGAGATTGTGTGCAGTGATCCCAGGTCTCCTTTCTCCAGCTGCCACCTCCTGTCTGTTTGCTGGGAACCTTTGCACAGGCAGACGGCTTTGCTTGAGAGAACAGGCTATGCACTACTTTCTGACACAGGCAAAGGTGGCTGACACAAAGCCAAAGGAGAGCTTCTCTCTGAGGGACTGAAATGTCAGCAAAGATGTTGTACTGCCTTGCAGAGCCCTGACTTGCTTTGTATAAAAACTGAACAGATGTTGGTAGGGCAGGAGCTTTGCCGTATACAGAGCAGACCCTGGAGAGCAGGGCAGAGCCTGCTCAGGTGACACGAGTGACACTGTCCTGGGTTCAGCATGTCAGCACTCCCCCTGAACGTGGGGCTCCCCCCAGGCCACATCTGGAGCTTTACCCTGGTTAAGGAAGTGGGGCTCATGTAACCATGCTGTGCATCCATGAGCCTGGTTTATGTCCCACTCTCTGCTTACTCTAAACCTGCTGGTGAGTTGCAGTGGTGTTCCTCAGAAGGCACAAAGGCTCTGAAGTAATAAGTTCCTGTATACCTTGTGAAAACAGGCAATTAGGTGGAGAGAAGGGACCCCAGTGGTGCTTGTGCAGGGGGGGAGGATATTGACTCACTCTTTATTAGACGTGAGTTTGGTCACAGAGAAACTTAACTTTGAGACATGAATATGGAGGAATCCAAATGACTTCGTTTCTGCTGCTCATGAACAACCTATTTCCACTTGAAGACTCTGGCTTGCCTGAATCTTTGAGGGGCTTGACTTCTGCCTACCACTGTGATCACCTTCATTGGAGAGACTCAACAAGGGTGGCACTGCAGCAACTAAGATTGTCCTTGGAATATGCCTTCTCTGTCCAAGTATTGATTTCCTTCTTTGCTTTTGAGAAATGGAAACAAACCCCTTGTAGCAAGAGAGGGCTACAGAAAGCTTTCAGAAGTTTATAGCTTGATCCTCTAAGGCCTGTTCTCTTATTTTAGGATGAGATGAAAGATAGAGTATTAGGTGTGAGCAGCCTGGAAAAAGAAAAGGGCTTGTGGATTTAAGGCAGCCTGTGGTCTTGCTTCCTGCACTTCTTTTTGTGTTGTTCAGGCAAATGTTTCATGCTTGGAAAATTTGAGCTCTGGGGATCAGAGCAACTGCAGATCCTTGCTGGCCTCAGCACCTTCTGCTGCTGATGAGCAGGCAGTTGTCAGCTCCTCAGGAGCTTGTTTTTGCTGCTGTGTGTTGAGGCAGGACAGCAACTGAGATGAGGGAAGAGGAAACTCTGCAGTGTTGTGGTCCTATGTCCAAGGACTTGTGTGGCAGCTGGCTGTGTGAATGGCACAGCCTAAGGTCTGCCAGCTCACAGCTGGGTGCTCAGTGTGGTTGTTGGCTGTGACGTGGCTGTGCTGTCACAGCTTGTTCGGAGGTTGGTCACAATGACTTTTGACTGTTTTTTTTCAGTCCCCACCAGTCATCCTTGTCCATCTATTGTTAAGCCCACTTACTAATGGTGTGGCTGGTGGGAGCTTATTCCACAGCCTGATAGAAGTGAGGTTGTAGTAGTTGTGGAGTGTGGCCATTGAGGAAGTGGTTGTGTCAGCAGGTCTGCAGGTGGGCTTTGGACAGGGTAGCAGGGGTTTGTATTTATAAAGTTTGCATAGGCCCCTTGAGTACAGTGATGGGCTTTGAAGCTTGGTTTCCTCTGAGCTCTGCTTCCCCACAAAATCTTCAAGCATGATCCATCAAGGAGTGTGAAATATATTCAAAATCCCACTGCTGCCTTTTTCTCAGTCAGCAGGGTTGTGCTTTCTTCTTCGGTCTGGAGTTGTTTGCTGTTGAGAATAAGCAGTCTCTTTTCTTGTGATTCCTTACGTCTCTTTGGGACATGATGCCATCAAGAAAACCAGCTGTTCCAGTCTGAGAGCTGCCTCTGCCTTCATGCTCTCTTGTCGATTGTGTTGAATCAATGAATTGCTGCAATACTGTAGAGAAAAGGGGGGTGTGAAGAAACGAAGAGGGAGATCACACAGAAGGAATATACAGAAGAGGATTCATATCCTGTAACATGGTTCACCGTGGCTGTGTCTGGAGCTAGTTCTGCTATAATAACAGAAATTCCCTCACGAAAACTTGAATCCCAGGTCCAAATCCTTGCCTCACTGAGTTGTGGGATCTGAGAGTTCCCACATGGAGAAGAGAGCCAGCTAATCTGAGCATCTGGGGAGCCCCGACAAGTTCTGACTGTTCCTGCTGAGAAGGTGGTGGCTTTGATAAGTGTTATAGGAAAAAATATTTAAAGGAGAGAAGTAAGGGAGATAATTTCTGGATGCCAGCTGTAGCAGAAGGATAAGGTTCAAAATACTCTTCTTGAAAATCCTGCAAATTGCAATTCTGACTCCCTTCAACTCTTGAACCACTGTCTCAAACCTTTGTCAATACAGACTTTTTTCCTGTGAAGCTCTGCTTCAATGGCATCCCTGTTCAGCCAAGAAAACTGCCAGGTTGTGCTTTGACTTTGGTTCCAGCTGTTCAGTGCAAAAAGCTTTCATTGCTGCTATGAAAAGCTTTTCTTAAGGGACAACATAAAGCAGGAATGTTGTGGTGCTTGAAGGCTGAAGTAGGCATCTTCCCTTGAGAAGAGTCTTCTAAAGCACAGATGTCTGGTACACTGTCATGAGGCTAAAAGGTTATAAGGATTATGTGTTAATCTGTAGCTGTTAATCTTCCCGGCAGGTTTGGATCCAACTGATGTTTGGACCCACCAGCCACATATGCAAGAGAATTTCTTCAGTGGCTCTGAACTGCTCCACAAGCCTCTAGGCTGTAACTGTTCATCTGGGTCCTGCCTGCTCTTCCTTGTGATCCTTGGTTCTTGTTTCGCTCTCTCTGTTGGTGCTTTCCTCATCCATTTTGATTTGTGCTTACCATGGTACCTGGTCCATCCTGACAGCAGGGTGGTAAGTTCACACCATGCTGTGTGTTTCACCTCAGGCAAGCTTGTGTTCTTCCAGGTAATTGCTTCAGAATCAACAGTTGGAAGTGTTTCTTGATCTTGGCATGAATTTCTCAAGTACCATTGAAGTTCTGACGAGCCTCTGGAAGTACATGTTGTAGAGCTGTAAGAACTTGCCCTCCTGATTCTGGACTTGGCATTTCTTATTTGCAAGTTTACGTCTAGGTATGCACTTGATTATCTCTTTGGTTTTTTTTCAATAGACCAACAGTATCTTTTTATGGTTTATAAACCTGTTTCCCTGAGGTTACTGCCTGGAATCCTCTCTTAAGCTTAAAAACACTAGCAATTGCCAAGGCTCTTGGGCAGGATGTGGAAACGTGAAGGTTGAGGAATCCCTATTTTGTCTCACTGGCACCAGAATCAAGTGCTGTATAGCACTGCCAAGTTATTTTCTCCATTGTATTTTTGGTTTTGGTTGATTTTTTTGTGGTGTGCTGAATTCCAGATTGTTGCAGTGCCAGGTTAGCACTGGGGTTGGTCCCCATGAGGTCAGGAGAGTGCACAGCAAATGTTCAAGCTAGAAGCAAAGATAAACTGTTCTAGAACTCTTCTGTGATGTTCTGTGATTAAAACTCAGACTGTGGGTATTTTGCATATATTTTGTTTCTGGCTCACTGATCTCCTCCTCACCACTTAGCATGAGCAGTTCTGGCCATGTGTAGGATTTTTCTTGTAGTCTGAACAAGCGAGCTAGAGATATGCTATTGCCTGGGTTTGCTACCTCCTCTTCCTCCTCCTCGTCGTCCTCCTTCCATCTCTTTTACTCAGCTCTTTCTAGTCTGGGCTCACATTTTTCCTTTCCCCTGTGTCTTCGTTTTTTTCACCTGCTTCCTTCCAGTGTCTCTGCACCTTCTCCCTCCCTCCTCTCCTCTCTTCTGTCCCCTTTGTTTGCATTCCTTTCATTTCAAAACCTGTATCGGAGCTGACACCAGGCTGCCTATTCCCTGCAGCACTGAACCGGCGGTTTGGAAAGAGGAGGCTGCAATTCCCTCAAGGGGCAAGGCAGAGTTCAGTGTCTGTCTTATTTTTAAATATGCGTCTGAGCATGGCTGATCAGAGGAGCAAAAGAAATCTTCGGGTTCTGAGTGCTGGAAGCTCCTAAGGACACAGTGCAATCCTCTGCATTGCCCTGCTCCCCCTGCACTCCTCACTGAACATGAAAGCTGCTTGGCACAGAGGAGTTTGACTGCAGGAAAGATGGGTAAAAATCAGAGACCCCATGGAAGGAGGGTAGAAAGGCGTGGGTGCTTTGCAAGCCTCGCACCTTCATTTTCTACTTCAAGTTCTTTTTCATTCTATCAGGCTTATGCCCTCTTTTTATCCCTGAAGGATCCCAGAGTACATTACCCAGCTATACACCAGCTTTGCAGGATGCTGTTTACCGTGGACAGCCGAAAGACTGATAACTGGTCATCGTGCTGGTACAGTGAGGGAACAAGCTGGGATATTCCAGTTCTATGTTCTTACCACAACCAGTGCCATGGCAAGGTACTAGAGATGGATCTGCAGGTTTCCCAGTAGGAGTAGGAGCTCTGCTAAGGCAGGTTTTGTACCCAGCTGGTGAATTTCCTAAATGGTTTTGCTGTGCAGCTCTAGCTGCTGGCATCTGTTCAGGCAGCACAGTGACGTAGTCACCTAAAGGGCAAAAAAAAGGCAGGTGCTTGCTGGTCCAGCAGCTCCTGCCAGCAGATTAGGATCAGAAGTGAAGAAGAGCATATTGAATTAAGGCTGTAATCATAATTTCAGTTTAGACAAAATGTATGTAGCTTGGCAGAATACCAGGGCCCTGACTCTTGTAAAAATGTGTCACAGGGTCCTTCAGGACCTTAGGAAGATCAAGACCTTTATTGAAAACCTTCTGTCAGCCATGTTACTCTGTGGCACCGGCTACTTTGGTTTGGCATGGACACAACTACTCCTTTCTGCACCATGTTGGACACTTCTGATCCTTAAAGTGGTCAAACCTGGTCTAAGTAGCTAAGGGTTCAAGGTGCTTGCAGCAAGTTGTATGGGGGAGGCTGCAGGCTCATCCTCTTCATGGTTTCTTTTAGTATCCTTGCCTAGTGAGCAGCCTAACCCATCAGAGGAGATACCTGACAGCATCAGGACTTAATACTGGATGATTGTTGTCTGAAGTGTGTTGTCCGTGTTCAGAGTAGAGTGAAGTAGGCTCTACTCTGAAGAGAGAAGGCTGAGGAGGCTGTATCTTTCTTAGTCCTTCAGAAATGCTCTAACTGTTCTGGAAAAACGCTCTTGATTGGAGCAAAAGTTGTTACCATAAGTAAAGCTTTGTAAAGGGAAGGCCTTGTAAAATCATGGCTCAGGCCTGTTACTTTGGCTAAGCAGAGAAGGACTGTGGGAGAGTGTCTCAGCTGGAACAGGGGTAGAGAGGCATGCTGCGTGACTGCCTCGTGTTCACTTCGTGATGTATGGTGGTTGGTCAAACTTGGTTTGTTGTGCCTTAAAACTATGTGAACTGATAACAGACTAACAGCATAAAAAGGCTGGGGTTTTTGGCAATAAAGGTTCCTCCTTTGCACCTGCCTGGGGTCTCCACGCCGCTCATTATCGCCACAAAAAGTCCTCCTGCAGGAGGATCTCAGTGTTTATGCTGTCTAATTTCTTTCTTTAAAAAGAAAAGATAGAAAGAAAAAAGAGTAAGAGTTAAGAGTTTCCAGATGCAGATTGGTGAAATGTTATGTGTGAATGATAGAGGAGTTGACTGCTGGGGTGGATGGATTTGGCCTTCTTTTCTGATTCTGCCTTTTTTTGCCAAAGGATCCATGTTTTTGGACTCTGATGAAGTGTGTTCAGTTGCTGTCCTTTTAACAGTTTACATGGTGTTTGTGTGGAAGAGGTTGTGCATTTGAATGAGTGAGGGATGGAAACAAGAGCTGGCACTGTGCAGCTGATTACTTCTCTACAGTGCTGCATATTCAGTTGTCAGTTTTTCTCTACTTGCTGAAAATTTGTTGTTTCTTATTTTAAAATAGCTAGTAGAGAGAGAATCCATTGCCTACAAGGATAGCTGGAGCCAAGTGGCAGATAAACCTTCCCTGGCTGTGTTCTTTCAGCTCCTCCCTGCCCTGGAGATGGCTCTGCTGGAGTTGTGGGTCCCCTGGATATGTCTCCCTGTGTACCAAGTCCTGATGAGCAGCATCGTGTACACCATGCTTACACACTGCAATCCTGACTGCCATTATTCTTCCAGTTACACCTTTCTTGAATAGTAAAGCTACTCATTACAGACTGTCTTGTTTTCCTGAAAAATCACATATCACCACATTCTTACCAGAGCAAGGTTATGTGTATGGGGGAGCCCTAGATAACAGCAGTAAAACTACCTGAACTGGCTGCTCTGATTGCACCGTTTGCTGGAGTCATTAGCGCTGGGAGGATTCCTTGGGAAAACAAACAAACTACTACAACAATTCTGGCATGCTCCTATGTGACCTTGCTTTTGCTACAGTGGGGAACAGTTTCCAAGAAAACGGTAGAAAGAATCTGCCCAAAGTCACTTTCATGTGTAACTTAAAGTATTCAGGATTTTACCCTAGGTCCCTCAAGGTAAAAGGCTGCTCTGCTAACCCCCGCTCTTCATCTCTTGCCAAGTCTGGAAATCCGGGTTCTTAAGAGGAGCTGTTACTTGTATGACCTTCATGTGTGAAACAGTTTCTCTTTTAAAATGTGTTTTCCCCTTTATCAGTTATTCATTGAAGAGTCTCTTTGCATCTGTAGAATTTTGAAGGGTAGCTATTATTTTACCATTTTAATTTTCCCAGCTGTTCAAATAATTGTTTTAACCTCTCAGTGCCTGGAAGTGCTTTTCACATCCTGATAGCTTTGCATTGTATTTCTTTGGTTTCATTGTTTGAATTACCAAGAGTTTTCTCCCTATTCCAAATGGTTACTCTGTGACTTTCTTCCTCTGTAGCTTTAAAGTCTGCACTGTTTTGAACACCACTGAGAGCGAGGCACCTGTGAACTTTCACTCTGGGATACCAGGCTCTCACATCCTATTTTGGGGTTTGGGATTTTTTGGTTTTTTTCTCCCCTCAAATCGTCCCCCCCAAAAAAGAACTTCAGTACTTAAAGATCCCATTAAAACCAGAACAAACTGGTTATTCTGAAAGGTCTTGCCAGTGGCCACTCTGGAGTTGCGTTTCACTGTATATAGGGAAGGGGCTCTGACAGAGACACTGAACCTGGCACAGAATACATTGTCTTCACACAGTTTTACAGGTGGTAAAGACAAAGCATTTAATATGACAGTGGTTTCTCTAGCCCTGACACAAGGCTGTGATGGCCGAGGACAAGGCAAAGTTTCCTACTGGTCTGGCAGAGGAGGTGGCTGATTGAGTTGAGCACTCAGTTCCAGGGCGGTGTTCCCAGCCCAGAGTGATACTCAGAGGAGGAGGGATACATCTTCTGTCCCACCTGGGGCAAAACACTTCCATGTGGGAGTACCTCCAGAGCAGCAGTGTCTCATTTCGTAGCTTCACTTTTCTTTTTGGTATATATATTTATATTTATTTTTATTTTCAATGAGCATTTCTTTTCTTGAGTATGTCTTTATGGCCTTGCCGTCGGGGCAGAGGTGAAATTTGAAAAGAAGTAGTTACATTGTGATATTCTGGACATATTGCTGTAGTTTCTGTTGCATGTTCTCCTCACGTGTTCTGAAAGTTGCAAAAGGTGATTTATAATTCATCAAACTAAGCGTAAAACATCTAACTGCAAAGCCTATCAATCTGATCCCATCTCTTTCCAGCCCTTTAATTAGGGAAGCCTTGCTGAAAAATGTACCCATCAGCTACTGAGAAATGGTGCATTCCTGGACCCTCAGTATAGATCTTGAGTTATCCAGGTGCCAAAATGCTGTCAGAACTGACAGATCTTAGAAAATACACCCACAGGCAGAACATCATCCATTATACTAGCACTGAGCAGTGGGCAGTAAGGAAAAATCAGCAGAGAATATGTCTTTATCAACTTTAATTGGCTTTTCCCGTTGATAAAAATCAGTGTATCCGGCAAGGAAGAGAACCTATCTAGCAGTTTGATTTTTCCATCCCAGAGCTGAAGGGTGCAGTCCATCTTCACTGACGTGTGATGTGGACTTGTCTCAGCGCAGCTCCTGGCAGTGCAGTGGAATCCACAGCCCATGGAGAGGGCTGCCAGTCTGTCCTCGGTGAGTGACCACGCTTAAACAAGTGTGAAGAAGGAATTACTCTGGATAAGTTGGATTTCATCTGTGCTCTAGTTGCTCAAAATTTACTTCAGACAGAGCCAAACTTAGTTAAACTTTTCTTTGGATGCTGGCTGGTAACTGCTCCTGGAATACAACTGGCCGGGCTGTGAAATCAAGGATCTGGGCAATGGATATGCTGATCGGAAAAGGAGACGACAGCCAAAGGAAGCAGGAACTTTTCCAGAGCTACAGGAAATGCAGGGATTTGGGAGACAGAACAAGCTTCTTTTGAGTTGTTTGGCACTGCAGGTTTACATGTAGCTTTACATCAAAGGCAAAGGAAACAGCACCTGTGTGGATTTCTCCTGGGAAGGCTGTTTTGACACCTTGTTGCAGCATCTTACATTTACTGAACTATGTAAAATGTTTCAGTTCTTCCTTGGTGCTTGTGTCTGTTGCCGTTAGATTTATGACAGTTTTATTAAATAGTCTAGTCAAGATCATTTCAAATCTATTATTATACTGGGCTTTTTTCCTAACTAATTAATGAGAACTACTGATTTCTTTATTTGTGATGTATTGCTTCTCTTGCTAAATTCCACAGGATTTCTGAGAGTGCCTTCATTTGGAGTTTCTATTCAGCTAAGTCAAGCTCCTCTATCTCATTTCTATAAATACTGGAAAAGAGAAGTAGGTCCATTCACAAAAGGCAATTTAGTAAGTGAACTTCATTAGAAAAGTTTCTTTTCCATGGTCTTTGGTAGTCTTAAAAACAGCGTGTAAGACCGTCACAGGTTTGCAATCATACAGATATCAATTTAACCCTTGTGTTTAAAACTTAAAAAAACCCAAATTGTAAAGGTTTGTTGTTAGACAAATGAAGTCCTTTGTGCACGGCCTGCTCCATAGGGAGCTGTGTTGGCACAGATCACCATGAACCGTGATCGTTTGGAACGGATCTGCTGAGCTGTGGCAGAACAAATCAGTGTTCTGGAAACTCTTGTCACCTCAGTGAGTGGGCAGCGGTGAGGAGTGCGGGTGCAGCAGCAGGGCAGGGAATGTTCCGGGGCTCCTTGCTCTGGCCCGCCTCCGTGCACGCTCCGGCTGCAGCGTGGGCCTCCCACGCACAAGCAGCCTCTGCTCCCGTCGGGGCTGGTGCAGGGCCCAGCACAGTAGGTTCCCTGTCAGGATAAACTCAGGAGCCTGCACTGTACAAGCTGTAAGAATATGAAGGACCTTATGGAAAAATAAGTGTTGATTGTGTGTTTCTTGAATTTTTTATTGCTGCTTATCATATGGCTGAGAGGCACAGCAACTTCTTATGTTTGGAAGGTTTCTTTAGAAATTTGAAGCAAGTGGGAGGAAGGGATAACAAAGTCTATTCTGTTCCTCTAATTCAAGCTGCCTATTTACAAGCCTAACTCGTCAAGTATGTTGTCACTGTTCTTTGCAGCAAGAGGAAGACTGAAGCCTTAGAACACTTTGGAGAATATCTACAAATCCATATGAATAGCCTAAAACATCATAATTCGTGTGGTTTCCATGGATGCCGGCCATGCTGCAGTTAGGGCAGTTCTGGTGTGTTGCTCCAAATGCCACAGTAATTTTACCAGGATGCAGTGTTCTTGCCTGCTGGCCCTAGACTCTGGTGATTGCTGTCTGCTGTTAAACAGCTGTCTTGTGCCCATGTAAAAGAAGGGACTCCTGCCTGTGTAGCTTGAGGAGGTGTTAAAGAGTTGTAAGATTTATTATGTACTATAAAATAATAGTTCCTGATGAAATGGAACTGCATCAAAAGATCAGGATTTTGACATCTTGTTTTGAAATGGTGAAATGCTTCTTTGGTGGCCTAGAGTTACTAAGGGTGTTGCTATCCTAGATTCTCAGTTTGCCAATGCACAGTGGAAATGTGGATGGACAATGCCTGGTTCTGGCTCTGTGTCAGTCATTCCCTAAATGCCTGTTGGCACCTGACTACTATTTAAAAGCAAGGCTGCGTTATTCTTCTATTTTTCTAAACCATTTACTCTCTTTAATTGAGCACTGGGAGCCATTGTGTGCGTGGTGCTGCAGGATCCTTGTCGTGTAAGGGCATTGATAAATATGTATTGTGTTGTCAAGTGTTTGTAGCTACTCTGCAGGTAGTGGTGGAGGAGTGAGCTGCATACAGTTAAGAGTCCTTGTGTCTCCGGGGTCAGTAAAAACAAGATGGCACAGGGAATTGTGGGAAACAGAGCCAGGATAGCTGCCTTCAGCATCACCTGCTAATAAACCAGCTATTTTTAGATCAGCTGAGGCTTTGTCAACTAGATTGTTAAATTAGTATTTACATACTGGCCTCACTGTCTTTCACTGAAAATCCCATTTGCATTAGTGCTTGGACAGAAGTGCAGCTTCCTGTGCTCCAGATACATGAGTGTGTTTGGTCACAGTCCGTGTCTTGCAGTGCACGTGTGAAACCATTCCTGATAGATTCTTGCCTTGCAAATGAATCCTCTCCTCTCTGTAGCATCATTTTCCCATCTTTCTCTGCCTCTCATTTCTTGCAGAAAAGCTCACCTTTGTTCCCAAATGTCCGCAACTCATCATGAGGCTGATCTCGCTAGAGAGAGAGATGAGCAGCATTTCTGCATAGCAATTCCTAGTTAATCTCTGCCTCTCAGAGAGAGGCTTGAATTGTTGATGGCTTGTGGGTAATTTAATAACTAGCAAACAAATAAGATGTGTAGATTGTAGCAACTTAGCCCAGATGCAAAATCCCCACACCTATTTGCATCTGTTTGAAAGAATTCTGTTATAAAGGTTTGCTTTTTTACATTTTAGCACCAGTGAAGCAGCATTGAGAGGAGTTGCTGCTCAGTGAAGCTGTGTTGATCACAGCAGGCTCCACACCTGGCTAAGCAGTTTCAATCCCCGTGCGTGTGTGTGTGTGTGTGTGTGTGTGCCTTTCAAAAGGGAAGAGTAATCTACTTGCTAGACGTGTGTCTCGTAGTCCTTGGACGACCTTGAACAGTCATTTAACTTGTGTTTATTTGCCCGTCTCTACCTGGGCAGATATTACTTCTGTGGTTTGGAGTGTGGAGGTTGAATGGATGTCTCGGATTCGTTATGGATGAAAAGTGTTACTGAAATGTGAGGTATTCATACCGTCTCCTCAGACAGCTGATCAGGGTTCAGATTCACCTTCCCGTCTTGCTGCTTCTTGCTTCAAAGCCATTTGGACACTTGGATTGTGCGGGAAGTAGGAAGGCAGTAATAGCAGGGCTGTGATGCAGACAGGTGTCACAGCCTTCTCTTAAATTCACTTCTTAGCACTTGCAGGGCTGTTGATAAGGTGCTGTTATGCTGGTATTGTGTTATTCTTAATCTGTCTTTGGCCTGCAAAGGGTCCATCAGCATCAGTTTCTCTGACACCTCGGCAGGCTCTCTGGGCACCTCATTACTCTTTTCAGGAAGAGAGCATTGCAGTCCCGTTACTGCGTCCGCAGAGAGCAGAGCTCCCCTGCCTGTGCCAGCCCTGTTACTGTAAGGTGAGAGCTCAGAATGAGGGTTGCAGTTTCTCTCTCTGGGTACATGGAGCACATAATACCACAACAATAATACAGTATTTCCTGAAACCATTTACCTTTTATTTATCGTTTAAGACAGCAAAGCCGCGATTTCCTCACCTTCAAAATCTCTCTTCTCTTGGCCCACAGGAGAGGAAGTGGGACTGGCCAGCTGTGACCATGGGTTTGGGAAAGCTGGAAGTTGGTTCCTTGGTACATCAATTCCAGTGACTTGGCTGTGCTCATTTCACCGCTGCCTTTTCCATTTTAACTTTAATCCTTGCTGAAGGCGGCCCCTGATTCTTACATTTTCAGATCTACCGGGTTTTTCTGCCTTCTGCTGCTATTCAGGGGAGATGGGGGTTGGGCTGTGGTATTCTGCAAAATGTCAAGGTCTCTTTCTGGAGAGCTGACAGCATAGGTGTTTTATATGTGCATGGGCTATCGGGATGAGACATTCCTACTCAGAAACATTGGCTGAGACAGACAGACATTCCTCCTGCTACAGAGAGACAGGCAGGCTCACTGGTGCCAAGCCTTGAAACATTTGGCATGTTTTCTATTGCCCTAGTTTTGAGGAGTTGTACCTGAAGTTTTACAAGTACATGAGAATTTTAGTTCTGTGTTTTTACTGAAAAGAAGAAAAAGGAAGGAATAAATAAAATACAATAATCTAACCCTCCTGCCTAGACAGAAGTGGTGTGAGAATGTGACTCAATTGCTTAAAACCAGAAGACAAATGAAATAACTCTAGTGTATTTCTAAACAGTTTCACAAGTAAACCTTGTGGTTTTGTGGGAGTTTCTGACTTTCCTCTTGGGTTTTCAATATGTGAGGAGTCTGCAGCAGGGCTTATTTTCTTGAGTGAAGGGATATTTGCAGCACTGTAAGAGTTCGCACATCTGCAGTGTCCCCTGCAAGCAATAATGAGCTGACCAAAACAATCAGTCTCCCTGAATTAGAAGAGCCCTGCATTTTTCAAATTTTCTTTGCATTCTAATTTGTGCTTTTTCGGTTGTTCCAGCTTTCAAGCCTTTCTTGCAAGCAGCAGGATCTTTAATTTCAAGTGGGAGCCAAGATTTCTTGTAAGAACATGGTTCAGGGTAGCGGTGTTTTGACATTTTCACAGTTATGTCATATATCATCACACCTCCCCATGAGCCTGCAACACCGTTTACACGGAGATGAACGTAATTATTCACAGAGGGGCCCTGTTAGAGCTTCGGACTCCCTGGCTGATCTAGAGACCAACTGGCTCTGCAGGTCTGTGTCTGTCTTTCATGGGCTCACAGAACATGCAGCTGCCTGTGCACGTTCGTGTTGGCTCCATAGGCCAGTGCCAAGGCACGTGCTCCTGAAATCACCGATGAATTCAGAGGCACCCGCTCGCACCTCTGCGTCGCCTGAGCAGAGGGACACATGCGGCCAGGCTCCCACAACAGAAAGGTTTCCAATAAAGCTGAAACACAGACGTATTGTTTGTCCAACCACTGGCAAATGCACAGAGCCATTGTGTGGGTCCTGAAAGCCTGGGCGCTTTATTCTCTGCAGACTGAATGGCAGCCGCGGGTAATAATAACACAAGATTAAAAAAGCCAACATTATAGGGGCATTTACAACCCGCTGAGAGAATGAAATCTCAGCAAGGCTGAACTGTGTCTCTAGTGATCCTACATTTTTACTGCTTGATAAGGAAATGATGGGCAGCTCTAGAGAAATGGCCACCACAGAGCAGATGAAGGGGGAGCAGGTTGGCTGTTCGAACGCTGCAGTAAGTAATGGAAAAGCTGTCTGCAAATCAGGTGACCAGCCTGTCCCTCCCTGTGCTGGCTGAGCTGGGGGGGTGTATGTGTGCAAGCACACTGTGTGTTTCCTTCCCAGGCAGGCAAACCACGATTGGTTTGCATAGTTCAGAGCCTCGTGCTTGGAGGTTTTGGTCAGCATCATCCAGGCTGGTGCTTTGGTAGTTGTTAGCAGGTCCACTCAGGAGAATTTACATGTGAGAAGGAGACTGACTGTGGAAAAGAGGTGGTGGAATTAGCTTTCTGCCTGCAGGAGCAGACAGTCTTTCTGTCAACTTAAATTTAGGGAGAAAATAAATATTGAGCTTCCTGAATGCAAGTTCCAGTTCTAAGTCACAGTAATGACAACTACCTTACACAATTCAAAGTCATCTGACACCATCTTACATGTGGAATTTTATTATTTTTAAAACAAACCCCACTCCACCAAAAACAAACAAACAAAAAACACAAAGCCCCCCCAAAATAAAACAAACAAACAAAAAATCACCAAAAACCTCCCACGATTTTAAAGGAGCAGTTCCTTATCTTAAAAATCAAATATTTAATTCCGTGCTGGTTTTAACATTTCTTTAACACAAATGTCTTACAAAGTTCTTTGTGTACATGAGACTACCTAAACAGCTTTGTAAGGCCCAGTTTCCCCTGTGCACACATGGAAGTTGCACTTGGTAAGCCAGAGACAGAGTACTGGCCTGTAGCAAGATCCTCTCAGGATATGCCCTGGCTGCAGAATAATGATGGCAGATCAAACCAGCCCTAACCTTGCGAGCCTTGAGTATTACCAGCAGGCTAAACCCTGACAGTGCTGAGCCACAGGAATTTGTACCCACCTGTTCAGACAGGTTGTGCAGCTCTCTGCTACTCAACAGGTTTCTGAGGCAGCATCTTACAGATGTGACCTTGGTTTTTGGCATTAATGATGCAATGAGTGAAATGGTGGGAGATACTCTAACGTAACAAAACGTGGGTTTTGCTACATGGCTAGGGCAGGTGTGGTTTAGTAACTGTACTTTTCCTTTCTAAAAACATTCTCATCTGTTCAAGTTGCTTGCTTTGCTTGAGCCAGGCAACATGGCATGGAAATTGCTGGGCCCTGGGTGCTGTTTCTAGTGTGGGACATTATGGAGATTCAGAAATTCAGACTGCTTCATGGATTCATTTACTTGGATTAATGAATCTGTCTCTGCCTCTGTTTCCCCAAGAGTAATGTGAAGTTACTTACGTCAGAGGGATTTATGAGCTTTTTTCTATATTGGCCATTTTGCAGAGGGTGAAATTCAGCTCAGAGGGCTCTGCAGAAGGACAAAGTATTTGGGTTTATTCTCTTCTAATCCTGGTTACAGAAAATTGGCAAGTTCCTGTTTAAATTCTCTTTCAACACAAAGTATAAGTACTCTCTGATTTTTTTTATCCTCTTTCTTTTTTCCCTTTTTTTTCCTCTCTCTCTCTTTCCTTCCTTTATGTGTTTTGTTTTTATTTTAAATATTGCCTGTCTTAAACTGCAAACTGTTCAGGTTGGGACCTGAAGGCTCCTCTGTCCTGGCACAGATTTGCAGAAGGCAGCTGAGGGCTTGCTTTGTTTCCACAGGTTGCAAGTGTGAGATTAAATGTATGTTAGTGGTAACGTCTTTGTGGGAAGGGAGTGTAAAGGGGTGTTGAGTGACAGTAGAAAAGAATGGTCTAGGAGGAGGGAAGAGAGGATGTAGCTAAAACTAAATATGGTGTTTGCTTTTTTCCAGAACCTTTACAGGAGAAGCATTAATGTGTTCCCAGTCCACAACTCCCTTGTCTCTTCCCCCCCTCCCTTTTTTTCTCTCTCACCCTCTGGGGCTGCTGTTTTAGGATGAGTTGGTTCCAAATAGACAATACTTTCCAAGCAGATAAACGGACACCTAAGCGGCTGCACTGGTATCTATCATGAACAGACGTGCTGCACAGTGAGGAAAATTACAAGATGGAACTGGCATCATTTGTCATACTATAAAAAAATACAAAACTCTCCCTCCACTTGAGCAGTGTCCACAAGACAGTTGAACAGCACACTTAAAACCCGTCACTTTCTTTTCCAGTCTCTGAATACGTTTTCAAATGCTAGTGTTAAACATTCCACCTTTAGGTCCTCTGTAAAGAATGTGTTTTAGACAGATGGAAGCAGGTCTCTGTCTTGACACAGATGCAGGACTATAAATTTGCAGAGGAGGCGATAGGAGATAATTATTTAGAAGGCTTTTGTGGCTTATTCCAGCATCTGGTATTCTACCGGGGTGTCCTCTGAAGAGAGATAGGGACAGGACAGAGCTAGAGAAATGCTGAGCTTGTTTTTCACTTGGTAAAGGTTTTTAATCATAAAAGAAAGATTTAGAATTTACACAGGAGGAGACACTGAGAAATCAAGATGCATCTCCCCGTGTTCACCATTCTCCCTTCGTTTGCTCAGATCCATGGTTTGGGTTGTAGGGCATTTTATCTGCTGGTCTCTTGATTGCACTGGTTGTGCTGGGTGCCAGTGGGCACAGAGCAGATCCCTCTTGCCCAGGGACTGACTGTGACAGTGCCATGCTCAGGGCAGCTGAGCTTGCAGCTTCCCGCAGGTGCTGCCTGGGTGTGCCGGTGGCTGGGCATCTCCATCTCATCTCACAGCCGAACGTCTCCGTGGCCTCCCAGTCTGTCCCAGCCTCTCCGTTCCGATCCGTGTGTCCTGCCCGGCGGGAACACCCAGTGCTCTCCAACCCGGACTGCAGAGTCCCTACCCAGTGCTTCCCTGCTCCGTGCCTCCTTGACCTTGTCAAAGGGGAGGGGCACAGTGAAATGTTCAGTGTTTCCTGGGTGACTTCTGAAACCTCTATCCACGAGGTGTGGCTCAGTCATTTGACTGTCTCCGGTCAGGTCATTAACATTTCAAAAGGGCTGTTAATTCTCTGTCTGGTTGCCTGAACTTGGTAGAAGAGTGTCTAATTGAGGCTTGGTGAGGGCCAGCCAACCAGACTTTTCTTCCTTGAGATCTAATCAGATCTTGCAGTTCCTGGGACCAGACATTTCAAGGTACTTGAAGATTGGCAAGAGTTAGACATATAATTAATTCTTTACAATCTGATACTCAAATACTGTAAATGCTCAGTCAGCAATAAGCTTCTGGTGCAGAAGAGTTCAGTGCTGAGTCAAATGGGCTGATTCTGCTGAAATAATTTCAGTTTCTGGTTTGTACCTGGGTAAGGGAGGGTAGTCTTCCAAACCAATTTTTTTTTCCTTTTTTAAATTTTACCTGTAGGTGCCCCTAGCCTTTGGGAGATGTTTCACAAAAACAGGTAGAAGTCATATCCCATATCCATCTGCAAGCAGATCTGAGAATTCCCAGTTTCCTCTTGACTCTGTCATTGCTGATTTTTGGCTCTTCAGCCAGAAGAAAAGGAGAGCGACATCTACACCCATGTGGGTGAGATGAATACAGCTATCACACAAATAAAATTACTGGCTGCCGAGTAGCAACAGCTTAATGAAAATGTGAAGTGTTAAACAAATAAAGCCAGTCAAGCTCATAATACTTCTGCGTGGAATTTCACTGTATCACTGAACAAAAATAGAATTAGGCATAGAAAAAGGATATCTGGAGAAGTCTCTGCCTGCCTCTGTTCTTGTATGAAGCTGGACTAGACAGGATTGAACCGTACCTTAAATGTGGACATGATACCCTGACCCAAAGAGGAATTCTCTCTATGCAGAGCAGGAGCCTGCTAAAGCAAGGCAGAAGGGAGCAAGATACAGCACCAGATTTCCTCTGAAGCATAAATGCAAATTGTACAGAGTAATGGATCCCTTGAGAACTGAATTTTTTGTGTTTCTGTAGCATCTTCTCTTGGTGAATAATTATCATACCCCTGTGTGGTTGGTAAGTGGCATTACTCTTAGGTACAGAAAAGGAAACTGAGATGGGGATTTATTTCAGCTGCTGGAAGAAGTTGGGAGGTGACTGACAGTAGAGCCTAGGACTGGTTTATGCCCTCCAGGCAGTGCTGACCCTCCTGGAGTGCACCCTCCTGGCTAGACTGCAGGGTTTAGTAACACTGGCAAGCACGTGGTGAAATCCCCAGTATGAGACTTTAACAACCACCTTTGAGGTCCCATCTCAGAGGCACAGTGCCATACCTGAGGTGAAGTGTTTCCAGCTGTTCTTTGCACTCTACCCAAGGACTGGACTTTCCTGTGCTTCCATCTTCATGAAAATTTCTGGAGTTAAAGACATGCTCATTAGAACTAGTGCAGGTTAGTAATACGTTCTGGGATGAGATCTGGAAAGGCAAAATGCAGTATGTAAATCTGGGATCAGCTTGTGAAGAAGCCCTGCAGCCAAGGAGCTGCTATATTTGCCTCCAAACAAAATTACATCCTTTCTTCCTGGCTTCTCCCATCTGTCTGTGTGTGGCTATGAACAGTCAGTGAATGGGATGGGATGATCCCTAGGATTTGGGAGGACAACTGGGGTTGCTCCTTCTGTCTCTCTCTTCCTCCACCCGCTCCCTGGCATTTCTTCACAAATAAAGCATGTCTCAGCCAGGCTTGGTCTCAGGTTGTGTGGAGTCACTGGTGTATTGAAGGTTTTGTGTCTGGGTCACGCAGAGCTTTAATGCGCTGGGGAATTAGAAATGCTCTGGGAGTTTAAATTCTAAGCACCTTTATTTTTCTGGGTGACCTTGTGAAATTTCCTTGCACCAGACCTGTATCTTGCCATCCTGCTGCCTTTATCTAATTTGTTTTCTTGTGTATGTTACTGACATCCAGTGAAGTGTAATTTGTTTGAGAAGTGGCACTTATAACAAGGATCCTGCTAGTAATCCCTGCATTGAATCCCTATATACACAATGTTCCAGGAATAATTAAAGTCACAAACTTCAATCTTGGGGGATGCACAGGGGAAACCTATCCTGAAATGAGGCTTGGCATATCTGACTTTCCTACTTCCAGTGCTTTTTAGCACGGTAGTATTTGCTATTTTTGTTGCAGGACTGAAGTAGATGTAAGAGGAAGTCTGACATCCTGAATTTACACGTCCTAACAACAGTGTTCATCAGTCAGTCTTCTTACCACGTCCTTTCTCTACCCCCTCTCTCTATTAATTTTCCTCAATAGTCTGCAGGGATCATTTGCCAGCCTGATTCAAATTCCTGCACTTCCCTGGCATCTTGTTTTATAACATCTTGCATCATGTACTTTCCATTTCTGTAATCCATTTAATCCAAGATACTGAGATGGCTTTGCAGGTATTTATTGCATTTCTTTCTTCCTCATGTAAGGAGGTAACAGGTCATTTATACAACTTAATCCAAAGTCTCTTGGCTTCTAGGGTTATTTTTTCCTTTTATTTTCCCACTGATTATTCTGGAGGCTGGTAGTAAGAGCAGGGAAGACAGTATGGAGAAGTTGCCAATATTTGTGTCTGTTATTTCATTACTTTGTGCCCAGGGCATGGCTTGGCAGTTCAGCAGTTAAGCCCCTGCAACCAATGTCCCGCAGCAATAATGTGACTGTTGCCTCTCCCTAATTTTTGGAAGTGTTGGGCTTAGGGTTTGAAATAATGAAATACTGTTGCATCAGTAAGTGGTTTTCCATTCCTTTTGGCTCTGGAAGCAGATATTCACAGTTGGGTGAAGTTCATTTTAATCCTCACAAAACCAGAGCTGGATTTGTACAAGTTGTCATTGTTCTGCTTTAGAAACACTCTGTGCCTTCTGGATCCCTTTATCCCTCCCAGGGGCTAATCCACGAGCTTGCAAAACACTTGGGGTGACTGCAGTTGCAGGATGGAGGGGCGGCCAGTGTTATCTCCTTCTCCTCCTGCATTGCCTTCTACCGCTCAGTCCAGAAAGGCACAGTAGTGTTTGGAGCGTGCACTTTCTGATGTGTACAGATAGCGGGATGTAATTACCTTCCTCTGAGATACAGTCATTATCCTGGCTGTAAAGAGACAGGGTCACAGTCCTAATGGGAAATGATTTTAAAGCAATCTTGACCAAGTCTAGTGGAGCCATTTCAGAGCACTTAAAACTCAGCCAGTCCTTCATGGCACTTGTGATATGTCCACTTCATGCAGTGAGAGGCATTGGGACTAACACTTGTTGAGGGATAAAGAAAATCCATGATAAACTGCAGCATTGGCTTTGGGCAAGCGTTGTGTGCTGCCACGGGGGAAAGGCACCGACAGAGCCTGGGCTTGATTATTATTGTTCTTGATAGTGATTTGGAAAAACTCAAGGCTCTCACAGAAGCAATAAGCCAGTAGTCATGAAATCTGCCGCCTTGGGCTTCCTGTGCTGCAAAAGCTGCCCCACTGCCCCCAGGCTTGATGCCTTCAGAGGCAAGAGGATTGTTCCCATTTCCTAAGCAGGTAGCTGGACAGATAACACAGTCCCCAGATCAGAGCCAGATCACTGGTGGATGCACTGTTGGTTTACCTGGAAAATTCAGGCTTCAAAAATGTCCTGTCTTACAAGGCAAATCTGGTCAGAGGTTGTTTAATAGCAAATACTACTTTGTGTTATAAGACGCTGGAGAAAGACAGGCTTCAGAGTGCTTTGGTGTGTGCTGGGGTTGTGCTCAGTAGCAAGGTGAGGAGAAAGATTTCGGCAGAGCTGATGGAAGGTGGCAGTCAGCAGTTGTAGGTCATATTGAGGGGCTCTGGCAGGTCTGTTGGGATCAGCCCGGGACTAAAAAGTAAACACCACTTCACATAAGCGATTTTCTGTATTTCAGTCCTTACAGAAGCCCAATAGCCCAAGCTGTGCAGGTTAGCAAAGCTGTAAACGGGTACCCGGGAGAGCAAGAATAACTAGTAGTGAAATGCTCTATGTCTGATTTTCATCCTTTGAGCTCCTCTGTAATGTTACTGGAAAACAAAAATTGTTTAAATAATGGAACAGACCCAATGAAATTGTGCAGTGATGCAAAAGGGGTTGAGGAAGGGTTATTTCCTTTCTTTCCATTACTTTTCTCCTCCTGCCTTGCCTCCCGAACGTGGGTGGAATCTACATGTCAGGCGCTAGCGACATCAGCCTGGCCCAGTGGCTTTTCTTAATGGCAAGAATGAGATTAAATGCAATTACAATCCGATTTTCTGTATTTCAGTCCGGTTTGTATGTGGATTAATTAACAGCCATCCTTTCAGCAGTAGCCCTTTGCAGAGCCGTGTTTGTTCCTCCTGGCCCTGGTATTTTCTAGCACATGTCCAAAATCAAAAGCACCGAGCTTGTTCCCCACTGTGATGTCTGGGGTTACCAGCTCAGCAGGGAGATGCAGCCCCCCAACCGGGATGATTTTTTGTGCAGTCTGCGGACTGCAGAGCTGCTCAGTCAGTGGCAAAATATTTCCTGTTAAGCAAGGCTAATGACAGGAGCTCTCTGCGAGTTAGAACAATGATCAGAACAATTGTCTGGAGGAAATCAATGTTATAATGCATGAACAAACAGGTGAGTCTCAGAACAGCTGGAGATTAGTTGTGCTGGTAAATAACTTCGTATTTGGATGATGCAGAGCAGTGGGGAGGTGTCAAGGCAGAGCAGAGCAAGCAGTGTCTAGGCTCTTGTGAGCTGAAGGAGAGGGAGGAGGAAACCAGAAAGACTGTTTCTGTTCCTTGCACTCTGTTGGTGGGGTGTGTAGACCATGAGACTTCCACGTGAAAGCACTTTCCGGGGCGTTCTGACAATGCGTCTGGTGAGTTTTTTGAAAAGCGTCTTTTCTGCTGTCAAGCCAGCTTTGAAGACACCATCTGGGGAAGTAGCCAAGAAGTCATTGGGTGAACTTCTCTGCTTTGCAAAGCTATTAACACCAGTACAGAGAAGAGGGAAAACAAAACTCTCTTCATAGCTTTTTGAATTAATGTTTTTTGTTGCTGCCAGGCATGCTCCTGCCCCTCCTTATTCCAGTCCCAAGGACAGCAACTGTTGGACTCCTGAAGGATGAGAGAGACAGAGAGGCTTTTCTGCGCAATAACTACATGGCACAGAAGTGCTGTGATCCATTAGTCAGCACAGCTGCTCCACAAAATAGCCAATACCCTGAGTGTAACAGAACAAATTGCACATAACCAAAAAATACCTACAGCATACATCAAACCAAAGTGACTCAAATGTCCCTTGCAGCGCTTTGGGGTGCTAATAGCCCTGCAACAAATGCCTCATCCAGTGTAAAGGCCTTGAACACCCATCTTAGGGCAGGTCAGGATTTTTGTATTTTGTTTGTGCCTCTTTCCACACTAACTGAGATGAAAAAGTTGTGCGGTCACGTTGCTGAGGTCTGCTGTGTGCCAACAGGTATTTTGGTGTTGAGAGCTGCCTGCACATGGCAGGGAACTAGGAACTATGGAGATTAATTTCTACTTTGTCACTGACACTCCAAATGCACCAAGTCATTTATCATGGGGATCTGCTTTCTGATTTCTTCATAGCTACACAGTGCCCATATGTGTGAGCACTGTGGTGCGACTGCTTAAAGGGATGTTAGAACAAAGGCAAGGCACATACTGGAGGAAACTTGCAGGGTTTACCCTGTGAGACTAAAGGCTGGTTAAATAAATATGTCTTAACACAGTTGAGGCTTGGCAAACAGCGTCTCTGGCAAACACTGAGGGAGGAAGTTCTTCAGGGTCTGGCTTTTCAAGGAGGGAGATTCCTCCGCTGGCTGAGAGCCTCCAGCAAGGCTGAGAGCCGTGGCACAGAGCTGGCCGGCGACTGGGGGAGAAGGAGAGGATGTTGCAGATTTGCCAGGCAGCCCCAAGCTTCTGCACTGGGAGGCAGACTGAGAAAGAAGGAGCAGGACAGAGGAACAGGTGCATTAGAAAACCTTGCTGAAACTTGCTCACCCCAGTGCTGGGTACCGAGGCCTCAGCTCTGTTAGAGACCAGGACCGTTTTGGGCATTGAGTGGACTCCCTTCTCAGCAGGGGTGAGATTCGTGAAGCAGATCTATTTGCATAGCTCAGCCCTTTCTCCTCACTCAACTGGAACCAGAACTGGAAAGCTACTGCCTTTCCCACAGGGGCTGCAAAGTGGCAGGCTGTCTCATTTTGACTGCAGTTAGCTCCTGAGCAGGGTCCCACAGTGGTGGAAGAACATGAGTTAGTGGCTTGAACGTCCCATTTGTTGTGAGAGGCATGGAAGAAAACAAGTGCTGTATGCCCTCCATCTGGACTTACTGTCAGGGCTGAATGGATTGCCATTCCTGTTTATGCTAATGAGGAATTTGCCTTTGTATGGACACTGTTTTTATACGTAGAGGCGCTGGACTGGAGCCCATCAAGACTGGAACCTGGTCTCTACCTGGACTGCACTGGCAGTGGCATTAAAAATAACCTGCCCTCCCTATGCAAGAGGGGGACCGTTCCCTCTCATCAGTCTGTGTGTGCGGTGCACTCTCCAAGGCTGCTCATCTCCTGGCTTGTTCTGCTAAGACTGCAGCAGAGACCAGCTAATGCCGACTGTGGGGCAGTCATTTTATGAGGAGGCACCAAAACCTTTCAGTCTGAGCCTCAACTCCCTTAACTGGGAGTATCCTGTCAGGCAAGAACAGCGTTTGCAAACTGCCTGGACTTGTTGCATATTCACCTTGTCTGGTGCATATGCAGTGGTAAGGGCATGGAGAAGAGGTAAAGCTTCTCCTTCCCTCTGCTGGCTCCTTCTGCTCAAGGTGAGTGCTGTAGCAACCTGGTAGCATCTTGCAGGGAGGATTCCAGCTTGGAAGAATATGAAGGGGTGCCAAGTCTGCACTGGCATGGTTGCAATGCTAGGTGGAGTTCAAATGTGGGCAAAGAGTGGGTGTAGTCTCAGAGATAAGGTGTCCTTCAGCCCGTCAGTTCTGGGTCCAGGCTCCCTGTGCAAAAGATTTTGAGGAAGTTTAGTCACCCAGAGTGAGATGGAACCTGATGTTTTTGCACAAGGAATGTTAGTGAGCCTCCAGCTCAATGCATACCTGGTATGTGGGTAGGTTAGGCTGGAAAGAATTCACTGAGGTTAAGAACTGGCCATTTTCATTTTCTCCTGAAGGAAGTAAAAATATCAACTCACATAAATGGTTTAGGCTGGAAGGGACCTTAAAGATCATCTAGTTCCAGCCCCCCTGCCATGGGTAGAGACACCTGCAACTAGATGAGGTTTAAATATATAGTTATGATTTTGAACATGAAATTGTGAAACTAGGATATTCTTTAAATTTTTTTTTAAAAGAGGTTTTATTGTCTTCCAGAAGGGTTAACTGCAGAGTAGCTGCAGAAGTGATTTTATTTTTTTCACAAAATGTAGCATTCCTGGACACTTCACTGAAGTGTTACAATGTGAATACAGCAAATTACTTCATTGCAAAATTGATCGGGAGTTGTTACTGCTTCACTCATTGCAATTTCGGTGAGTGCTATTGGAGTTTTTAAAATATATTGCTCTGTGCATAACTTTTAAGTCACTAATGATGAGAAAAATTACCTGGGAAATTAGAGTCAGTGGAGTATTATTGATGGTTCATTTGTCAGGTTTCTGCATAACCTTTGTCTAAATAATTTGGCAAACAATTTTCTCTTTATTCTTGAGTCCTTTGAAGCTTTTCCAGTTCATTGTTGTCAGAGATGGGGCTGTCTTTGGAGATTCCAGACCAGCATATTGTCTGCATTGACCATGTATCAGCCAATATCAGCCTGCTGTGTAGAAGTAGCCCAAATGACATCCTCACTTTCTGACAGACAGTGCCACGTGTGGTCGCATCATTATTTTGTGATGTTTTCCGTTCTGATTCACACTGAAGAAAGCACAGCTCCCCTCCTCAGAAAGGCAAATGTCTGGAGAGTAGAACTCAGCTCAAATACAGCCCTAATAAAAATGGGCAATGAGACAGTATGCAGTGAAGTGTTCAGTTGTCTTTCTCTAGTTGGCTTTAGCTGGGTCCTTTTAACATGGATCAGTGCTGTCTGCTCTGCAAAAGGGACCTGCACGTATCCAGAGCACGAGAAAAAAGTAGCCTGTTGGTGGGCTCACCCTCTGTGATTCTGCTGCTCTTGTAGCACTGGCACAACGATGCTGCTGCTGGTGCAGGAGAGCTGATTGCCCACGTCGTGAAGTGGGATCCAACACTGATATCTCAGATCCTCAGAGGGAGAGGTGTTACAGCTGGTGGTGTGTGCGTTCTCATCCACTGCTGATGGCATTGTTGGTTTGATTTCTTTGACTTTATAGATGCAATAACATAAAAATAGGAAGAGACCACAGCAGACTTTGCAATCTCCATCCTAAAAACGATGGAAGCTTTCTGTCTTACAATAACCCTCAGAAGTTCACAGCTCATATGCAGATACCTGCAGGATCTGAGGAAGTACAACTTAGTAGGTTTCTGTGGGGACAAAGCAGATGTGATTTTGCTTTGACTTCTAGGAGAGCTTGGGTCTTAATAGGATAAAGGCTGTCAGATATGTCAGAAGTTAGGGCAGTCTGTGAGTCCCCATCTATCTTCTTCTCACTTCTCTGGTGCTCTTATGTTGATCCTGTTCCAGGATGAGAGGGTTGTGTGTGTGTATGTGTTTGATGGCAGCTAATCAAAGTGCTCCTGTGTCCTGCTGAGGCAGGGCTTAGTGTGGGGCTGCACTTACTCTTGCGACCTCGCTGCTCCAAGGCTTACCTGGAACCACGGCTGCTCTCTCCCAGCGCAGGCCAGTGGGTTTACAGTCCTGATCCTTGCAACTGACCATATGTTCTTGATTACAGAATCAGCCTCACCTTTGGTATCATGAGCTGCTTTCTTGCTTCCACAGTCCTCTCCCCTTGAGTATCTTGTGTTTTACAGTAGGTGAAACCTGATGATTTTTCTGTGGGATTTTCACCCTGCCAGTGCTACTCTTTCATTTCTGATGGAAACATTCCCATGTCAACAGCTGCATAACTAGCTTGCTGCCTTTTTCTTCTGTCTCCTTTTTTCTCCAGGAGCTGTTTGTTAATTCTGGATAGACATCATCCGCCAAAGAGCAGAGGACAGGGACTACAGACGCCCTTGGAAGCCCCAGCATCCTTCTGGACAGACACTGACCAAAACCAGTGCCTTCTGCCCTCCATGACCCAAGACAATACAACATGGTTCCTCTTCTAACTGCCTGCGTGTGTCAGTCTCCGTGGACGTTCCTGGAGTTGGGAGAAGGGTCCCAGGAGAGAGAGAGGCTACAGTTTCTTTTTATTGTTTTGCAATGTAAAGAATTGTGTTGACCCCAGGTGCTTCCAGCACAGCTTGTAGCTTGGGGTCTTGCCCGACATGAGCCTGGTTCACCAGTTGTAACTTTGGTTTCACCACCCCACATCTGAGTTTCAAGAGCTGTTGCCTCTGTTGCTTGCTCTGGAGAGTATTTGGAAGTAATCCTGAGTAGCTTGTTAGGATTAACTGTTCCTAGCATGCTCGCGTTGGTTACACCAGCAGGCACATTCTTCCCTCCAAGGTTCCCTCCTAAACAATAAAGTGTTTAACGGTCACTGTGTGCTGTGAGATGCTTTCAGTCCCATGAGTTTGTAAACTGCTGTTTTCTGCCTATTGCCGATGCCAACAAAAACTCCGAATGAGTGTGAGGAATAGCAATATTTCAAGTCACAGGTTATAAATCACAAAACTTGTTCGTTTTGGTCTCAGGGTGACTGGCTTATTTCAAAGTACTTGGTGCAAAGTCCTGGCTGAAGGGAACTGGTGGTGGGGAATCATACTGGAAAAACCTTTGCCTGCTGGATGCAAAGCCCAAGTTATCCTTCTTTTCACCAGCTCTTGTATGCAGTTCCTGCTGTGTCTGCCATAAACCATCATCCCTTTCAGCCTTGTGCTCTGTGTTGGGCCGTCTCCCTGCTGCTTGAGGAATGGAGGAAGCTGGGTGCATCTGGAATCTTACTCTCCTTGAGGTAGGTATGGCAGAGTTGCAAAAGGCCTGTCAGCAAACCCAGGGAGCAGGTCTGCTTTGGTGACTTGATTCCTTTTCACTGGGTAGAGGTGCTCTGGCAGCATTAGCTGCTTCTGTCCTCTCTGACTGTATCTGACAGTTTTTGAAGAATGTGAACATGGATTTTTGGAGGTCGTGTCAGAGTTTAATGCAATGTTTATGAAAATGGATGAGGGGGGCTGAGAATTGTTTTCTGTGTTGTATTCTGCTTCGTCTCTTTTTTCTTTAGACAGCAACTTAGTGCTTTACATCTTCATTAAAGCAACAAAATGCCTTTCCTTCTTACTGAGAGCTGATGCCACAACACTTTTCATCCTCAGAAGTGATGTTTGCTTACCCATGGCTTATCTCTGTTAGATCTTGCGAAAATTCCAGCTCTGCATCTTTGCGTAGGTCAAACTTGCTGTCCCCAAGGGAGAGAAGAGCAAGTTTTCCAAAACAAATTAGGACACTTAGTGCCCTCAGATCTGTTGGAGCAGGACTGGGTGGGCTTTTGCTGCTGCTGCCATGCCAGCTTTTGGATCTGCTTGGGATACCCACAGAACTTTGATGCTGCAGGCAGAGATTTAGAGCACCAAGGTCTATCCCTGACTAGGTTTGAAATTATTATTGGTCTGAAGAGAAAAGTATGTATTTTCTCCCTCATTTTCCTCTTGCCCCTATCCAGCATTGCCTTGGCATGAGTAATTTGCATGTCATTATTTCAGCTGCCCTAAATTGGGGGGGACTGTGATGCCAGGGCTGATGATTTGGCGGCACTGGGCAATTTTCTCTGTTAGGCAACTGTAATACATTTTCATGTTCTTTTATAATGAGCTTTATTTACCAAATTGGCAATTCCTCTGTTGAGAAATAACTGATTACAGCATTCAGGGAGTTGCTGTCATCTCAAGATATGCAGGTGTCTGTGGAACATAAACAGATGTGATCATTCAGACAGTGCACTCGATAGAGGGTAGGGGGGAAAAATCAGCCATAAAATCATAAATGCAACAGCTACAGCTAATGCTGGCCAGGTGCATTGCGGCTGTTTGCAGCCCAACAAGGACAAAGTGGTACTCGAAGGCCATCCAGTACCTCCAGATGAGGGACTGCTTGATTGTTAGCTGAAAATACACCCCTTGCCTGTCACTGCACTTCAGTACTGGCTTGCCTGTCTCTGTCTCCAAAAGTTTCTGAGGACAGACATTCATTTGTGGTGCAGCCTTGAAGTGAGAAACTCCTCTGTCCCACCGTGTTGGGTTTGATTTTAGCTTACTCTGTGCTGAATGTCTACAAACTTCTTGGTGATCATGGTCATGGGGACTGTGGTCACATCTGCTGTTCAGGCAAGTCCGTCTCCTTCGGTGTTTCCTGGTGCCCAGGAGCAGTTTTGTTGCTGCTGTTGCCCTAATCACCAGCTCAGATACCTCAGCCTGAGGGAAAATATCATCACCAGAGATGTCAATAGGAAACTGCTGAAGATGAAGCTCAGTTGTAGAGTCTCAGCTGCTATGCAAGTAAAAAATGTGCAGGTAACTGAGCTTCTCAAGTGAATGTTTTCTGTTGCCTTTCATCTTTGGTGCTCCTGTATTACCAAGGCCCTTGCAAAGAAAGAAGCCTTGCACCTTCTCCTAGGCTCCCTCTCCTTATGTTTCTCCTCTGCTTGTTGGATATTCAGAGCAATTTTTTTCTGTGCAAGATTGTGACAGCAGGTGTCAGTTATGCTCCAGAGTGGCAGAGATCATTATTCCTGGAGCCTGGTGTCCAGTGTTGAATAGATGTCCTTTCCACACCGCTACCACCACAGCTGGCATTAATGGGCAGCTAGGACAGCAGGATAAACAAGGTCTGAATCTATTGTGCAAGCTGAATTAGAGGCAGTTTCCTCCAAAGGCAACTTTGAGGTGGGGTACAGGCAGCCAGCCACGCTGCAGTATATGCTGGATAAAAAGCAGCTCCTTTGTGACCAGGAATATCTGTGACCTGTTTCGCTGACTAAAACCAAACCTGCCCACGGCCAGGTGCAGCTTGGGCACAGTGCTCCCTTCAGCTGAGCAGTGCATGGTTATTGCAGTTCTCTGCAAACTGGGTAATTTTGTGTACAAATGCATCCGGTGAGTCGGATGCAATGTGCACAATTGTGGTAATTTCATGTGAAAATACAGCTTGCAGAGTGCCTGCTTTAAGAGTATGAATTGTTTTAAAACTTGCCAGATGAATGGAAAGAACGACCTTTTTATTCATGCATAATTTCTTAGCATTGCAGGAAGGGAAAAGAACAAAAACAGCGAAGTTAGAGAAGATACAGGAAATAACAACTGATAAAAATTTTCCAGTAGGCCTCAATAGCTTTGTAAATGAAACATTCAACAAGCAGCACTTTAAGATTCCAGTGCGCCAGAACATCACCGGCGCTCTAAGCACCAGATTTGTGATCTTGCATGAAAACTCAACCCGTTGCCTCCTGTTGTTAATATTTCACACTTGACTTTGCAAGATGCTTTATCTAATATCCTCTCTGCATTTAGGCAGCTACCTTCTCTGCCTTGTCCATAACAGGAGAGGTGGGAGGAGGAAGGCAATTGCCAAGTGTGTCTGTAATCCATGTAGGAGGGTTTTGTGTAGCTGTAGGGGGAGAAGAGTTAGTCTCATTTCCTATTTTATAGTCTGCTGAATCCTGTGATCTCATGCTGTGTGCTCCTTTTCCAAGCAGAATTTTTCAATTTGTCCTTCAAGTTGTTGTTATTTTTTATTTCCAAACTGGTTAAAAGTGTTTGTCTGTAACTTGTTGATAAATTGTTTATGTCTGACTCCCTCAGGTGCTTCACTGCCAGTCTTGTACGTGTCTCAGGACCACCTTTTTCTTCTCTTGTCTTGTGCCCCCCCAGTGGCCTGTTTCATCCAGCACTGAAACATTACCAGCCCCTTTTTGGAACCCATGGGAGGGCTATTCAGTGTCCTGCAGCATGTAACCCCACACCTGCTCCCATTCCTGTGGGTTTTATCCTTGGACGAGGTGGATGTGATATTGCTGAACTGACTCACCTGCCTTGTCAGCCCTATCACTCGAGTGCTCTTGGTGTGTATGGGATTCTCCTCACTTTCCTTGTTCTCGATTCCTTTGGGGGAGTGGAGGTTGATGTGGACCGAAGTGACGGGGCTGTATCACCTTTGTGCTGAGGCTGTTCAGGCCGGTAGCGCTGCCCCTCCATCTCCCACTCTGGTGTGTAATTGTGCTGGCAGAGAGGTAGTTCTGCAGCCTGGGGCAAAGCCAGAGGAAGCAAATGGAGCAGCCACTGGTCTCAGGAGAGCTCCCTGTCAAAAGCGTGTCTTGGATTTAATGACACGTGTGTTCTTTCAGACTTTTTATAGAGGTCAGAGCATGGCAGGAAACTTTCCTCTGTCGTCTTCCTAGGGAGAGCAGCACACAAACTTTTCTTTCCAAGTTGAAATCAATTGTTCCCTCAGGGCTATGTAACAAACTGCTCCTGAAGCTGGTTTCCCCTTGTGAGTGGCCTAAATTAGATGCTCTCCCTGGTTGCCCTCACTGGAATAGCTTGTGCTTTATCCAGCCATTTCATTTGTGCCATTTGCTACGAGATGTTGATAGCACTTGTCTGGTTCCTGCTGCCCTGTGTTGTTCTCTGTGGGAGCTATTGCATGGCAGGCCTGCTGTCCCAGGGAGTGTAGGAGAAGAGGCAGGAGGGACCTGGAATATCATTTTGATTCCTACTTTGCATCCTCCTTTGTTTTCAGAAAGTATGTTTAAAAATAATTTCTGGTATCTTTGGAGCAGGTTTGCTAATTAACATGAGTTGAAACAAAGCCCTTTGGCTCACTTGGATCTTTTTGAGGAGTTAGAATCTGTTTGCCTCCTTATGGATCGCTGAAAGCTTAGTTTTGAAATTCTTTTTGAATACTGAATTGATATTGGGGTGACAGCTGTAGGGTAAGTTGTTTTCATTCCCATCTACTGCTAACATTTTTGGCAAACTGGTGTGTGCAGCTCAGTCCTATACACTTCCTACTGCCTGCTCCACAGAATTAAAAAAGTTATCTTCAGTGTTTAAGACCAGAAAACAGTTTGGAGTCACCCAGACACTCCAGCTGTGCCTTCTGCCTATGTGTCTGTGCATGAGCAGCTCTGCTGGAGTCTCTGGGTGGGCAACTCCTCCTTGCCAGTGGGGCAGAGCTTTTGTGTTATTTAGTCCTTGAACTATCTGAGTTAATCTCTCTAATGGCCAGCAGTGGAAGACATGAGTGACACTCCCTCAGGAGGAGTAAAAGGATGTTATTTTTTCCCTCCTGTGACCTCTTGAACATCCTGCCGTACCCATTTTCTTGGTGATGGAGTCCATCATCATAGCGAGTTTGATTTTTATTTTCCATGAATGGGGAGTGCCACTGTAAGTCAGGATTAGCTAAACATAACATTAAAAATAAAGCACGGCTATTAATTTAATGGTTCCTCGTTACAACCATCATAAAACAAGTAAACAGGAGCTCTGCCAGTGCTGCCTGCAGTCCTCCTCCAAGTGGCTGAACCGAGGGAGAGATTTGAACTCTTGCCATTTGAAAAAGCCATATGTGAACGTGGCTTTTTAAAAATTAATTCTTTACTTTTTCTTTAGTAGCCTTTCAGCTGCTGAAGAAGCCTGGCCAGTGACTGCAGAGGAGCTTTGCAGCTCTTAATGAGACAGAGGGGAAATGCCAGCTCAGGACTTAGCTTAAATCATATCAGCCAAAATAAAAGCTTACAAAAGGCAGAGAAATTTTTCTTTGTGGACTGCCTGACTGAAACAGCCTTCGTAGCCCCTTTAATCCTTACTTACTTATTTTTCTTTTGCAAAGGAAAATAAGTTTTGTGGTGGGACTTTACCCCCTCTACTCTTTACCTCCAGAGTGCTGTTCTAACTAATGGCAATTTCCTTGGGTTGGAATTTACTGGATTAAGTGGATCACACTGTGGATCTGTGGTGGCCACATAGACTGGGTGCCTGCTCCCAAGCACAGTTCTGTCACTGCATTTCAGGGCTCTGCAGTGGAAAGGCACACAGAGGTGTCCAGAGTGTAAGCTGAAAGCAGTAGAATTATCTGTGTGCTGGGTGTCTTCCAGACTTAAACCAGGCGCTTGTGCAGTGCTGTGGGGTCTTTAAGTTAAAGAGGTTACAAAAAGAGAAAATACTCATCCATTTGTTTGAAGACTCCTTTCTAGTTATTTTTATATAGTGCCTTCTGGTATCCTGAAGTTTAGATTCCCAAACTGGAGGATGGTTTACAAAACAGAATATCCACAGTAATGTATTTAATATACTTCATGGCTGCTTTCCCTAACCTGCTAAGGAAATCCAGCTGTGAAACCTCAGTGCCAGCTGTTGGTTCCACCCAGCCGCTGGTTGGCTGCATTCCCCCGTGCCAGGAAAAAGGAACTCTGCTGTCTGAAGGAAAGGGTTGCCATTTAGTCTGTGGCCAAACAGATAAAGAAGAGGATTCATGCTTCAGAGTCTAAGCTGATTATCTTCGTGAAAGTACCCTCAGCCAGCAGGGTCTGGCTCCTCAGCTTGTCAGAAAACAAAGCAGATGTCCTCTTCTGAGGCTGCAGGTGGTCCTGTATCGCTCACTGCTGATCCAAAACTCAGGGAGTTTTATTTGAGGCTACTTCGCGGCAATGAATGTGATTAGATCTCTCTGGGTTGTAGTAATCCAATGTTGAGGTAACAGTATCCAAGTGTGGCATCAGGAGAAAGAGATACATTTGCTTCTTTGTGACTGGTGGGCAGATGTTCCCAAGCGTGATTCTTCTGCTGGGTAAAAAAACTTCATTCAACGCTGCAGAGAATTGCACAGAAAAATGAGACCCACGTGCACACCGTAAATTTAAGGTGATCTATATCATTCTTGTGACTGTGAACTTGGTCACTGCCAACCAGTGCTTACCTCGTGGGATTGCTTGGGAGGTCCAAACTCAGCTCTCTGGAAAAGCCAAGTACACCCATTACAGGGAGGTTTTATTAAGTTGTACTCAAGAGAATTGTGCTCCAGATCTCTTTGCAGTCACCCCCGAGACTGGGAGCTCTAACACTGCTACAGACCTTGCAGCACTCCCGAGCATGCAGATGACAACATAATCACAGCTGTTCTCAGGAGGGCAGAATTCTGCCATTCTCAACTTGAAAGAAAATTGGATTTTAATGAGGAGTACAAAGTGAAAACTTCTGAAACTTGGAAGCCTTTCACCATCCTTTGAGAGTGTGGTCCGTGGAGCAAAAAGCATGAAAGGTGGCTCAGCCCTGCTCCTGCCCACGGGGCTACCCTGTGAACAAGGCTCCCTGGGGAGAGCTTCTGGCTCTCCTTGTTCTTCTTGCTCCATCTGGTCCACAGGAATTAGATCCCTTCCATCCAGCCTTAGATTTGTGGGTTAAGTAATTTATAAACCAATCTGCAATATTACTTCTTGTTGCTGTATATCCTTACATATTCTCCCAAAAGTCCTTTGCAGGTTTTTAAAGTTATGTCAAATCTCTACCTGCAGACTGCAGGAGAAGCACCTTCCCTCTCGTGGTGTCTGTATGTCCGAGGAGGCTGTGCCTGGCCCAGGGTTTTCCCTCTCATGTTGAATCTGGAGACTGAGTAGTTTATGGGAGTGAAGGGAAAGTGCTCAGGGAAAAGGAGCAGTTGAAAATGTACCTTTGACTGTTAACTTGGGAAAAACTAATAGCCTTGGTTCAGGTTTTCTAAGGGTTCTCCAAGCCCTGAAAAATTTGGTTAGTGAATATGGCAGGTGAGTCAGAGCCGTACCATAAATTAGTGGGCTTCTCCATGGACCTGTGTCCAGTGTATCAAGGAGTGTAATGGTGCCCTTAGTCCAAACTAATCCAAAGTCATCAGTGATTTTGTAGCCCGTTACTGTTAACAGAGATGCTCTCTACCCCAGGAGTGAGACATGGACTTCTGGAGAAGCTTTAGGTACTTTCTGCCTTCCCTAAAGCACTCTGCAGGGCACTGACTGTGGGGACATCTGTGCAAACTGAAAAGCAAACTGATCCTGCTGACTCTGCTTCATTTTACTTCCCCTGACAAGTAATTGAGTGGTTGCACTTTATTAATGCTAATGACTTTCTAGTTTGAGCTGTTAGTGTACAGTTTGATATTTATATTTATTTATTTGTAACATCTAGACTTTGTACTGTCTGGATTAATCCTCGAGCTAATCTGATGCTGAGCCATTATTGTGACAATTGAGTCACAATACAATTTGACATTCATGCTGTACCTGGTGTAGCTAATTTATGTAACTCAATTTATAAATTACATAAATAGGTTACATAATTTACCACATACCTTGTACACTTCACAGTAATATTCCCAGCTTGCAATTTAAACAATCTTTATACTGAGAATAATTTACACTGAAGACTCTTGAATAATTTTGCAATCTATTCCTGGACAGATAAGGAGTCATGTTTGTTAAATAAACACTTGCTAGTGTTGATTTTAACTTACTAATCACCCTGTCCCACTTCCCAGATAATCTGTAGCCTGTCCTGGGTGATGCTCTGCTGGCAAGGCCAGACCTCTGCAGAGGTGCATGTCTTCAGCTTCTGCCTTTCAGGAGCTGCTTGCCTTAGAATGATGAATTTCTCCCTCTGTCATCCAGCTGAAACTTCAGTGCCAGGTGGTCCTTGCTGGAAAACCATCTCTGCTGCCTGCAGCCTCGTCCAGGAGTGCAGAACCTTGGCTTCTCCATCGCCCACCCGGGCACGTACGTGATGGGTGGTGGTGTGACCATGGTGAGGTGGGGCTGGCGGTGAGGAGCGGGCTCTGCATTGGTCTGGGAGAGATTGTGATGCTGGGGTAGAGAGGACACCTCCAGGGGGGTGGCCCGAAGATGTTACATGTGACAAGTCCTTGGGAAGTTTCTGCTTCACCCAGCTGGTGTTAGAGTGAAACAGGTCCTACTCCAGACCTCGTGGCACCAAGGTGTCAAAAAGAAAAAGTGAAAAGCATCTTGCAGCCTGTTCACGACAGCGCCTCCAGGCATCTTGCAGGCAGCACCTCATCCCTGAATCTCTGTGCTGTCCTCCAGGAGCAGCTCCTGGCAAGCAGCCCCGGCACGGTGACCCGGAGGAGGAGGATGGTGCTGCTCATTACCCCTTGTTCGAGGGGCCCGTGGGCCCGTTTCCATCACTCATGGTCACTGGAGTTCTGTGAGTGGCCGTGAATGTCATGGTGGGGCTGGTGGGTGAGAGCCTGGGTGTCTGGCAGTGCCCAGAGCCCAGAGGCAATGCTGCTTCTTGCAGCTGGGCACTGTGTTGACCTGCTGGTGATGTTTCCAGACCCCTCCTGCTCTCCAAATCTGGATTGGTCCCTTTCCATCTTTTGGAGTCCAGGCTGTGGCCGAACAGCTCCCACATGGCCAGCAGTAGAGAACAGAGGCACGGGGGCAAGGACTTGGAAGCAGGTGCTCATGCAAACATCAGCGTCACCTTTCCTTTCCTTGTCCTGTCACTTTTCAGCCTCCTACCACTGCCTGGCTCCTCCACTTCCCCCAGGAGGGGCCAGTGGTGACAAAGACCATTAATTTGCATCAGTTGCTTCAAAACCCCATCAGACCCCAAGCTGTGACCCTGTGACCCTGTGACTGATGCCTCTGAGCACCACAGATACCAAACCTGCAAACAAGGTATTTAGGAGTGTGGGGATGGAGGTTGTCTCACAACCCTGGCAGCCACCGTGGCCACCAGCCACCTCCCACTGATGCTCAGCACTCTCCGTTTCCCCGTGGCCCTGCTGGGAGGAGACATCCCCTCCTTGAGCTCCCTGGTATCTGGGGGACCACGGCTCTCCCCAGCTCTGCCTTTGCTCCTCCCAATCTACGTCCCAGTCAGAGCCAACAAATGAGCTATTATGTGCACACAGTCCCAGCACGTGCGCAAGCTAGACCCACGCACCCCAAACCCGTGTGGGCAGACCCCAACGCAGCCGGCTCCCGTAATTATCTCCTGCAAGGCAAAACAATTAGGAGTTTCTGCTCTCCTCTCCCTCCCTTCCCCCTTCCTCTTCATTGTTATTGGCAAAAAAAAGGTTAATTAAACTTAGAAAATATCCCTTTTCTCCCCCCTCCTAAGCATGAGGCTTAATTTTCTCTTTGTATTTGTATTCAATTAATTCCTGCAAAGGCTCTGACTATATTTTTTTGGTATAATTTCTTTCTTTGTCTCTCTCATTGTTAATCCTTGCATATTCAGTTTTTCTCCTCCCTTTTCCCCTAGATTTGAAATTCTATTACCATTTCAGAAGGCAGGCGTTTGAAGAGAAAATTGAATACCCGTCCAGTCTTGATAAGAAGGGACATTTGGTACTAACGGTAATTTGTGAAGCAGATTTCCCCACACCCTGTGGTTGGTCCCCACCTTTCTCTCCATGTTTGCTGTGGATGATGCGCGCGTGCCACGGGGGCGTGGGGATGTCACAGCGTTTTGCAGCCTTTATATCCCTGGATTACTGCGTCAGGGCCATAATGCCCTGGCAGCCGCGTGTGGGGATGGGGTGACATGGTGACATGCTGTGTCTGACGCCTCCCACACGCCTTCACACCCCTCAGGAGCCGACCCTGCACCCCTACTTTACTCTTTCTGCTCAGGGATGGTGCCCTATTGTACTGTCCCCATGGTTTTAGGGGAAACTGTGTTGTTTTCAGGAGAGTTCCTGTTCCCAGCTCCAGGAATATCCCCGGTGCTAGCCGGCCTGGGAGCAGCTGCCCTCAGCCTCCCTGTGCGGAGCACGAAGGGTCATTCTCGGGGTGTGGCTGTGGGAATGCGCTGGCCTGGGTAACGCACCCACACCGGGGTGTCGGGGCTGCGGACCCGGGGTCCTGCTGCTCCTCCGTCCCAGACGGGGCCCTGGGCACAACCGTGCCCCTTGTGCCCTCCGCCACCTTGTCCTCGCACCTAGCGCGGGGTGCGTGGTGCTGAGGTTCGGGCATCTGCTGGCGGTGGGAAAACAGGCCTGGGGGTTTATGGTGACGTGTCCCCCTGCTCCGGGCTCGCTGTCACCTCCTGTCGCCTCCCTCGCACGGGGCATCCCGCGCCGGGCCGCGGCACCCCGCGCTGCCGGGGGATGCGGAGCGCACTGTCCGCCCGCGGGGC
>WEIT01015948.1:968127-981397 GCA_013389985.1 Dryoscopus gambensis | reverse complement strand
GAGGTGCGGCCCGGTGGGGGTCCCGGCCGAGCCGGGCGCTGCCTGCCCGGTGCGGGACAGGTAGCGGCCCACCGAGTGTGCCGAAGGGGTGGAACGGACCCCCGACATTATCTGGGTGATGCCCATGCCGGCTTGGACTGAGCTGCGGTGAAATATTCCCTGTTTCCTTGCCCAAATCTGTAGTTTCCTTCTGGCTCTGAGGCTCTGGGCCATATTGCACATTTGCCCTGTTTCCTTGTCCGAGAGAGAGACTCCCTGGGCAGCCTATTCCAATCCTTGACAGCCCTGCCAGTGAAAAAATTTTCCCTCATATCCAGTCTAAACCTCCCTTGGCTCAACTTGAGGCTGTTTCCTCTTGTTCTGTCACTTGTTGCCTGGGAGAAGAGACTGACCCTCACCTGCCTACAACCTCCTTTCAGGTAGGTGTAGAGAGAGAAAAGATGCTGGCGTTGCTGCCCAGGAAGTGCCCAGCCTGAGCTGGACAGCCACCACTGCGGTCACTGGTGAGTCTGTGACCCCAGAGATCCCCTGCACAGGGCTGGGTGTTGGGTCCTGTTTGGAGTCACATGGGGCTGCAGGATCCTGGGTCCCAGCAGGGCAGGACCATGGTGTCCATGAACCTGGAAGTTCCAACAGGAGCCCCAGGGAACATTCCCCATCCTGGCACAGCCGTGACCCTGAAGTGGAGCAGGTGGGACATGGTGGGGAGCTGAGGTGGGATGTGAGAGTCTGGAGAAATCTTATAAGTGCAGGGGCAGCAGCCTGGGGATGGTGGGCATGGGGATGACTGCTGGAGCTGCAGAGCCCTCAGGGAGCAGCACTCTCCCCACCTCCCTCGCTGCTGGGTAAATCATGACGGCTTGGACTGAGCTGAAGTGAAATATTCCCTGTTTCCTTGCCCAAATCTGTAGTTTCCTTCTGGCTCTGAGGCTCTGGGCCATATTGCACATTTGAATTTAAAAGCAGACTTGTGCTTGGTCTTGTTATTTATTTATTTATTCTAGAATTGTTATTTTCTTTAAAATCAGGGTCCTTTTTTGCTGCAGCTCTGTGGTTCCTCTTGGAGCAGTGACTGATGTACCTGGGTGCCGAGGGCTGGGGACACGAGTCAGAGGTTGGTCCCTGGTTGTGTGGGGTGTCCTTGGGGCTGTCTGGAGCTGGCAGGAGGAGAGTGGTGGAGGGGAGAGCCTGGGAGCCTGGTGCTGGCTCCCAGCCCTGAAAAGGGAGATGCAGAGTTAAGGCGATAGCTGGGGGTGCTAATGGGCACCCCTCTTCCCCTCCCTGCTGTAGGATTTGCCATCTGCTGTGTGAGAAGCGGCATTTGCTCGCTTCAGGGATGTCACACTGGGGATGACACGTCCCTTCTCAGCATTGCTGGGCCGTCCTGGCTGGGCTTCACTCTGCCCATGCCCAGTGAGCCTCATGTGCTCCCAGGCTGGGCTGCAGCAGTGTGGGCCTGGGCCCTGAGGGTGGCCTTGTGGTTTGTCACGGTTTTATCTCACTCCTTGGAAAGCCAGGAGGTTGGTCCCCGAGGCTGTGGCACAGGATGGTCCCGGTGGCCATTGCACAGGCTCTTGGGCACCTGCTGGGAGCCGAGTGTGGCAGGCAGGGACCAGCCTCACCCCTGCTTTGGGGATGGGAGCAGTGCCGAGGAGCAGCTTTGGAGGGCAGTGCTGGCGGGGCAGGTGGGAGGAAAGGATGGAGAGAGGCGGGAGGGAACAAGGATAGCTGGGAGAGGAAGGAGGGGGGAGGAGGTGGGGCAGGGGAAGGAGAAGTTGCGCGGAGAGGAGGACACTGGGGAAGGAGGGGTACCAAGGGAGGAGAGAGCCCCGCTGCAGGAGCAGCCACCCCGCGCCGCACGCCCAGCAAGCGCATCTCCCCGGCAAGCTGCTAACGAGGATTAATTGCCGGTTCCGGGCTCCTGTGTGGGGCTGCAGCCGCTGCCGCCTGCCCTCCGGTGCGGGTCCCCAGCGGCTCCGCGGGTAATTTATGGCCACATCGGTGCAGGCAGCTGCTCGCAGATTGGCAGCAGCGCCGCTGGGAGCCTGTGCCTGGTTTGAGGCTCTAAATAACCCCACCAGCTCTGCAAACCGTCCTGGCCTGGCTACCCGGCCAAGCTTCAGGGAGGAGAGGGTGGGAGTCAGAAATCACTGGTCCATCCCCACAGGCATCAGGGTCCCCAGGCCAGGGGAGCAGATGGCTGCAGCCAGCTCGTGGCAGTCTTGTCACAATGGGGTCCCTTAAATACCGATACCACAATTAATTGGGACTCACTGATCGCTGCTGAATCTTGCTGCCTCGCTGCTCATGGGGCAGGCGAGTGCCGGCAGCCGGTGCGTTGCCTGGCGGAGGCTGGAAGCGCTGCTGGCATCTCTCTCCGTGCCCTGGGATACATGAGGAGACATATGCTTCCCCAGTCTGCTCGAGCTTGGGTGCACTTTGACCATTCCCTGCAAATGGCCTCAGAGGGTTTTGGCTGGGGAAGGAGGTGCCAGGGACACTGAGGCACGGAGGTGGTGGCTGCCCCACAGCCCCTGTCATGCCCTGAAGGAAAAGGCTGGAAAGGGCAGGAATAATTCGGGAGTGCAAGAAAAGCTGCAGGGCCATATGCTGGATATTTTGGGGATGCTGGCTCTTCTAGAGCTGGATCTCCATCCTAGGGTGACCCAAGTCACCCTGAACCTAGGCCAGCACAGCCAGAAGTATAACCCAACCCATAATCCTTTGCCTTTAAGGATTTAGTGTCTCTTAAGCCTTGTCCTGGCTCACAACAACTGGAAAAGCAAAGCAAATCTTGCAACCACCTCCCCAGAGTCCCATGGCCGCTCCGATCACACACTTGCAGCATCATCTCACTGGTTTGCAAGTCAGGAGGATGTGACCTGACCTGGTGCCTCATCACTTCTCCAGGCGAGGTGGCCACTGGGGCACAGGGGAGCACAAGGGTTCCCCCAGCTGCACCCAGGGCAAGCCAGGGGGCCTTGCTGGCTGCTGGCCTCGGCCATTGGCATTCCCCAGTCCCTGGGGAGCACCTCATGTGCAGCCTGCCCTGGGGCTGGCTGCCACGGCTCTGTACTCCAGCACCTTTGACAGAGGTGGTGTGTTTCTGGTGTGCTGCTTCCCACAAGCAGTGATTTGCTTTCCAAAGGGTTGCCTCTGTGTTCCTGAGTTTGCTTCCCCGTTTGCCACATGCAGCAACACGTGCTCTTCCCTGCTCTGCTCCTCAGGAGCTCGGCCGTCAGACAAATCCAAGTCCCTGGCACGTGGGCTGAGGTTCATGGGGAGGGCAGGAGCCCAAAGGATGGGGAAGAGGCATCTGGGGGTCCTGCCAAGGTTGAGGAAGAGCCCACAGGGTGCAGGGGGCTTGGGAGGTGACAGCAAAGCCCCTGCCAAGGGCCGGGAAGGTGCAGGGGCTCCAGAGGTGTTTTGTGCCAGCAGGATGGGGGTTTCCTTGCTAATGGAGTGGGGTTCTATAGCCTGGAGCCCAGTGGGATTGCAGCAGGCACAGTGTCGTGCTGGGGTTTATTATGACCCAGTTAATAACTCTGGACTGGATGGTTCGTTAAAGGAGTTAATTTACCCTGGGCTGTTCTCTAATGTGGGCTACAAGGCTCAGCTGTGGCCGTGTCAGGCTGAGCCTCTGCTGCCTCACTGCCCCGAGACATTGCCCTTCAGCCTCACTCCCAGCAGCAGGGCTTGTGGGGTGAGGAGGTGCCGGCAAGGATGGGCTGGGGTCCCTACAGGGTTTCTGCTGGCATCCCCTTCTTTGTGCCCCCCAGGCTCTGGCTGGGACATGCAGCACCCACTCCCCACCTGCATGTCCCCACTCCTGCAGGGAGGCACCAGCAAAGCCCCGTGGCCTGGCTCAGGGGCCTGCCCGCCCTGGTCACCCCCAGGTGGCTGAGCTTCCTCGTGGCACCGTGTTGGGAGCTGGCTTTAGGAATACATATTGACATTAAAAAAGGCCCCTTTGTACCTATTAATTGAAGTCATTAAATTTAATGGGATGGTTATTGCATGTTAAATAAATACTGGCTAATTATGAAAAACATATTTGCCAAGGTTTAACTATAGAAAAGATGCCTCAATTACATGGTTATTAAACCTCAAAAAATATACACTTTTAATAATGAAGTGACATTTAAATAACATACATTAACTGTCTTATTAAATGTTGATTCTTTTCATATTTGAGGACTTTAATTTAGAGCATTTTCCCTGGCACTAACTATACAATGCATCATTAGCTGTCTTTCACTCATCATTTTGTAAACTTTTTTAATAAATAGGCTGAAGTGTTCATATTTGCTTTTGTTTTCCTAGCTTCCATCTCTCTCTTCAGGCAGCAGGGATGTGCCAGGGGAGCATGCAGGCAGAGCAGGAACCTCCAGGCAGCTTCTTCAAATCACTAAACCCTTCCTAAAGATGGTAAACCCCTTCCTAAGTCTCTCATCCCAAAATAGGCAGGTAGCCAAGCTCTCCAGGATTTTTGACACATCCTTATGGAAAGGACCACTCTGCCTCGCTCTTGGTTTTCCAGATCGAATTGGTTTGTAAGAAGTACCCAGGAGATGGAGAGCAGGGTAAGAGCAGGAGCTCAAGGCTGCAGTGGAAGCACCATCCTGGTACGGCAGAGGGAAGCTTATTTCTGCCGCCAAAACCATGGCACTAATCCTTGGGAAAGTCAGTACTTCGGGTTGCTTGCATCCCTCCCAGGTGTGGGGGAACCTGCCTGGAGAGGGATGCTCTGTGGGGCACATCCCCAGGCGCTGCAGCACCCAGCCCTGCTGCTCACGGGGGTTCCTGTGTGGCCGGAGGGGCAGGGAGCAGGGCTGGGCTGTGGGAATGGCGTGGAGCAGCACAGCCCAGGGCGTGCAGGCACCTTCCTTAATGCATTTATCGATTGCAGTGTACACGTCAGGATGTAATTTAGAAATCACTCTCCTAGAATCAATTAAAGACCTTACTGGCAACATAGGCACCTCTGCTAGTTAAAGCCTTCACCCTTCCCTCAAATGCATGCTCCACCACTCTTGCTCAGCTTTTGGGGAGTCCTTGTCTCCCTCCCAGCCGTCTGGGAGTGTGGGTGCTGGGATCACCCTCTGGCAGACCTGCTGCTTTTCTGAGAACTGGAGTTGCCTCAGCTGCCTCCCAAACCAGCCATCAGTTACGGGCTGTCAGGGAGCCAAGACCTCTCATCTTCCGGACACATTCTTAATGTTCCCTGCGTCCGCAGCGAGGTGAGTAATCTGTGCTCAGGAGGCCCGGTGGGCAGCACAGAGGCACTTAAATTAATTATGGAGGAGTTAAGTCCCAGGGGGGCTCCTGGGGGAGTGGGGCTCAGGCTGGGCTCGGGGGCAGTGGGCCGTGCTGACTGCTTTGGGCAGGGGCTGGAAGGTCCCTCGCCTGCCCTGCGGCTGCTCCGTTGCCGTGAGGAGTTGCCCCAGCGTTAGACCACAGCTGGGGTCAGGAGGAGGGGGCTCCTTAAAGGCAGCAAGTGGGGCTGGCGTTGTGAGCAAGGGGATGTGGCACTTCCTCTGGCTTTCAGGACAAATGAGTATGGCCACGGTGGGACAGTGAGTGCCAGCTGGTCCGTGCTGGCTCCTGGGGGCTGGATGTGATGCCTGTACCCCATGATGGCTTTTTCTGGGGCACAGCCAGGGCTGCCTGGTACATGGGGATGGTGTTGGAGGTAAATAATCTCCCAAACCCATCAGCTCATCCATTTCCCTTCTCTCCTATTGTGCCATTTGTTGTTGGCAGGGAGGGTGCAGTGCAGCTCCCAGGCGAGTGGGTCTGGGACCAGCTGATGGTGGCCCCAGGTCTGCTAACACAGAGAGGCATCACGGTGGGAATGGCTGAACCTGCAGGAGTCCAGCTGCTGGTGCAGGTCCAGCAAAGCAGAGTCTGGACTTGTTTGTTTGGGTGGAGAACCTGAGATTCCAAAATGTATCTCAGGTAGTGGGGTGATACAATTGTTACTCAGAATTCCTGTGCTGCGAGGCAGGGGGCAATCAGAGTGGACTGCTGCGGGAAGCATCAGGCTTTGTATGCTGGTTTTGGCCTTGTTAACGTTATGGANCCAGCTGCTGGTGCAGGTCCAGCAGGCCTACAATGGTGCAGGTTCAGCAAAGCAGAGTCTGGACTTGTTTGTTTGGGTGGAGAACCTGAGATTCCAAAATGTATCTCAGGTAGTGGGGTGATACAATTGTTACTCAGAATTCCTGTGCTGCGAGGCAGGGGGCAATCAGAGTGGACTGCTGGGGGAAGCACCAGGCTTTGGCCTCATTAACGTTATAAGGTTTGTTCACAAAATGGAACTGGAGAATCCTTTTACAATGGTAATCTCTCTTCCAAGACGTAGACCTTTGACCATGTCTAAAAGTATCTCCCTTTTGTCCTTTTTTCCCCCTTTTCTTATGATGGTGATGAACTTCCATCAAAACAATTGCAGATTGGGTTTCAAGTCTGTCAAAATCACTTTAGTTGATAATAATGTTTCCATTTAAGGCTGGGATTTGGATCCTCTCTTTGCACCCTCTCTCCTACCAACTGTTACAGGTGTACAGACTGAAGTCAGAGCCGGAGTGGAACACCCCTGCTCCATCCCAGCACCATTATGCTCACAGTGGTGATGCCAGGACTCCTCTGGCAGTGGCATGAGGAACAAACCCAGCTCAGGTCTTCTCTTGGCTGCCTGGTGGGTACCTGGCTCTCCAGTTCCTCCCACCCCAGAAAGAGAAGAAACACAGTGACTTACAGACCCACCTCAGGAGGGTTCATGGCCAGGAAGCTCAAGCCAAGAGTCCACAGGTGCCCTGAGGCTGCAGTGGCCTGCTGCCCTGGGGTGAGGCTTGTGGTGCTTGGTATTTCACAGGCCTGAACTTTTCTTCCTCGCTGAGGTTTGTGATGCTCCTCAAGGGATCTCTCTGCTGCAATATAACATCCCTGTATAGGGAAATTGTCTTAAGTAATGGTTTCTGCAGATTTTTTTAAGGTATATTTATCCTATCTTTTATTGGAATAGAACTAAAGCAAAATTAGAAACTAAAATAACTTTAATTACGAACTTCATGATTCGGTATGTTGTAAATCTTTCAGCATAATATTGTGCCATAAAAATGCTATTTTGTGATAATTATTATTATTATAATTAATGTTCCGTAATTGCTGATGTCGCAGGCGTGTGCTATCTCCCAGGTTTTCCTGCAGTGTCTCTGGAGGAGCTCTTCCACAGGAGGGGGATGTGGAGGATCCAGGCGGGTGCCCGTGCTGGCTGCGTGCACAGGGGTGGGTGTCCGTGTGCCCGAGCGATGCTGCCAGCTCATGGCACCCTGTGGGCTGCTCTCGGTGCTTCCCAGACCAGGAGGGTGCTACAAGCTGTGGATAATGCCTCTGCCCCAGGCTTTGCTGTGGTCGCACACACACTCGTGGCTGCCCACAAGCTCCCCCGACAGGGAGATGGGCTGAGTGTGGTTCGATGGCTCTGCCTTTGGTCTGATGAGAGCACCACTGTCTGGTGAGAGCACCCATCTGTCCTTGCAAGGGTGGGTGCAGATACTTGTGAGCAGGAGATGCAGGGTTCGAGCCAGGGGATTATGTGATGGAGAATTCAGACTGGCCAGAGGGAGGTGGGGAGAAGGCAGTGGGATGGAAAAGTGGTGGGATGGATGCAGTGGCCAGACCAGGGCTTAGCAGTTCTCGTTAGCATCCTCTATCAGCTCTGAGGATGCTGCTGGGGTCTGGGAGGCAGCGGCGGAGAGTGGGTCTTTGGGCCCAGGTGCGAGGGAGGGGCAGGAGCGCGGGGATGGAAAACGCCTGGTGCCAAGCGCGTGAATTTTTCATGTGACCCAGCGGCCTCACTTGTAACAGCGTGGGGCTGCCCAGGACCAGCTGAGAGAGGGAAGGCATGAAAATAGCCACTGAACCACCTGCTTCACAGCGGTGAGTGTATATGGGATGAAGCTGAAACCAGGATACATTTTTAATGACTCAGGCAGGGCTGGGTTTCTTTAAATAAGACTAGACAATGAATATGTGCTCCTGAAGCTGTGTAGTGCACCACGAATACATTATTTACAGCAGCTTCTTCCTTGTCCATTTTAATTTTACATGGGTACTGGAGAAAGGGAAGGGACTCCTTGGTGTCTCATGGCCACCCACTTGTTCCATGTGACAGAGGTGCATTTTTGAGCCGCCAAAGGATTTGGTGTTGATATTTCCACTGACTTGAGTCATGGGGAAAACAGCCACCCTAGGAATGGAGCCTGGCACCACGCAGTGGAGGGAACTACGGCCTGAAGTTTCATCTGACTGATGCATCATCCGGTCTTGATTGTGCCATTTTCTGCCTTCTTCCCATGGATGAAATGCAGGGGGGGTGTTCTTAGGCCACTGCAGCCTCCCCTTGTCCCAACATAAGCTGAGCACTGAATCTCTGCTCCTGGTGCTGGTGGAGGACCAGAAAGCCTTTGGGAACTGGACAGTGACACACGATCCTAAGAGTGAGGGAGGAGGTGAAACTGCTCCATGAAAATGGTCCTCAGCTGACCCTGGCAAGGGAGGATATGGAGCAGGTGGGAGCAAACAGCAGTACAGCGGTGCAGCAGGGGTGGAGGAGTGCTCCAAAGGACACAAAGTTTCCCCGTCTCTGTTCTGCTGGCTGTTCCCACGGCTCCCTGTGGCACGGGCGTCCCTGCACCGTGCGCAGCGATGCCACGTCCATGGTAGTGCTTCTTGGAGACTTTGCGGACCTGGGGAACCGGGCAGTGACTTTTTTCCTACCTTCAACATCGCCCTGACTCCAAGGCTGTGCTTGGTGCACCCTGTGCAGGGACGTCGGGCTGCCAGGGGAAGCACAAAGTGGTTCCAGCACTCCTGAGCGGCTGCAAAGGTGGGATCAAAGTCTGGGAGCTGACGGACACGAGGCTGCTTTCCCCAGCACTGCCAGGCCTGGGAGGGTTGAGATGGCAGCTTGACGGCTTGGAAAATAGGCTGAGATGAAGGAATATCAATACGGAGAGCGAGCTGTTCCTGCCGAACAGCCCCGGGGCAGCTAACGTGAAATGCTGGTTGTCTCGGAGGAGTTGACAGGTGTCTGCATCAGGCATCCTGCTAATTAAGCACCGTCATGAGTCACAGGGCTGAGGGATGAAGGAGCTGGGAAGGAGCTCAGCCGGAGCAGGTATGGCCAGAGGGCATCTCTGCAGGACCTCCCTGCCCGCCGGGGATGGACTGGTGCATGCATGATTTGCCGGCTGGTGGATACACAGTCATGGGGTGGGCGGGTCTTTTGGGAGCTGGGGATCAGCTTTGAGAAGAGCAGAGCGAGCCGTCCCGCTGGGTGTCTGTCCTCCCTCATCGCGGCTGTGTGTCCTTCCCTGGCTCCCACGTGCTGGCACTGGTGTCCAGACCGATCTCCTGTCACAGACCTGGCGCGGTCCCCCAGAGCATCTCCCACACCCACAGATCCCAGCACCCATCCCATCAAACCTCTTCCCAAATCAAGGTGTGCATCGCTGCCAGTGTGACAGGCTGAGGAAATGAGGATATTCCCAGACTCGTCTGTCTCCTGATCCCCTTCAAGAAGATCCTCTTCTTACCGAAAAGAGCAGTGGTGCTGCCAGCCCAGCGAGGCCTCTGCCAGAAAATTCCTAGGAACACGAGCATGGTGGGGCGGAGGAAGGGGCTGCTTGCCTCTTTGAGGACCCTGCTGATCCGGAGGGGCCGGTAGCAGCAGGCACAGGGTAAAAGCCATTCTGGCAGACAGCAAAGTGCCTTCCTTTCTGGGCAGAACTGGGGGTGAAGGAGTGCTGCCACCCTGGTGGCAGCCCCTGTGCCACCCCGTGTCCCTTCCCTGTGACCCTCCCCAGCACCTTTTGCCACTGCCCTTCGTGCCTCTGCAGCTGCAATCCCCTGAAACACGGCTCTATTCATTACCCATTTTAATCCCACCCTGGATCCCCAGAGCTCGGAAGACACAGTTTGTTATCCTGGCTGTCAAGAAGCTTAAAGAGCTGCTGATGCCTCCTGGAAAACTTTGACAAACCCTCTGGTCAGACCCAGTGCTGCTCCCCAGCCCGGCTGCTCAGCCTTTCTGCTCCTGAGGCTGGATTAGCAAAGATGTCTTTGAGGGTGGGAGGAGGGAAAAAGCCCCATTGCTGCCATCTGGGCTGAGCGGATCCCTCTTGCTGCCCATGCCCGTCAGGGGGATATCTTGGGACCATCTGGGCAGAGCAGAGCTGCAGAGTTTGGCTGTGAAGGTCCCCTAAGCCCACATTTGGATTCCAGACTGTTTTCTGGGCCAGTCAGATTTCACGGCCCAAGGCCACTGGGTTTCTCTCATCCGTATGTATGTTCAGTGCAGGGGGTTTAAAGTGGAGTTGCAGGTTCTGGGAGTTTCATTTTCTGAAAATTTTTCCACCTGTGGGTGATAACCAAGGGAGGTGACATGGGCTTGACTTATGCACTGGGCAGAACTCTGCCTTTTGGCAAAATATTTTAGCAATCAAAATTTTCAAGGAGCTGAAAAATGGTGAATTTTTCTGATTATTTTTGGTCCCTCACCACTCAGAGTGGGAGAGCAGAGTAGAAGAGCCTCCCCATCTCTTCGGGCTCTCTCCGGCGACCTAATCCCCTCCGGGTTAGTTTCTGATTTTGACAAAGTAGTTATCAGGCTGCTTTTAGAGAACAGGATGCCCCTCAGTCTCTCTGGTAACACAGGCAAAGTGCCCCAGCACCCCATGAACAGCTCGTCTCTCAGTGTAATTTTGGGCGACGTTGGCTCAGAAGCGCCGAGTCAGCGTTTAGCGCAATGGGAAGGAGCCGGGTGAACCCCTCACCCCTCACTGCTGGGATTCGGGTCCGGCTGCCTCCGGAGCCATCCTCTGCCTCCAGCCCTTCCTCCCAGCACCCTGCGGAGCGCGGAGCTCGGGAGCGCTTTTGAGGTGCCACTCCAGGCGCTGTCCCCGGGGCACGGCCGGGCTGTCAGCCCGCGGGGGCTGGCGGGGAGGGGCTGAGGATGCGCCGGGAGGGTGGGGATGAACAGAGCAATCGAAGCCCCATGGGAGGCAGGATAAAAGGCCAAGCTTCCTGAGATAACGAGGGTCTCTCTGCGGGGGTGAGGTGCCCAGACAGAGGGGGAAGACATGTGAGTGACAAGCGTGTCCCAGGGCCCGCTGGGCGTGGTGTCGAATGAGCCATCGGACGGGCCGTGGGAGCTCTGCGGGTCACTGCGAGCCTGAGGCTGTTTCCCACCCAACACAAACCCGGGATCTCCCCTGCCAGCTCCCTCCCGACCCCGTGCTGGGCCCTGGCATGGGGGGTTCTTGGATTTACTTTCTGTCTTATTTTATTCCTTTCTCTCCGGGCTGGACCCTCCTTGGTGAATCAGGAGGGGGCTGGCGGTGCACTCTCAGCCAGGTGCCCGTTCTTTTCTCAGCTCCACCACTTTGGTTCCCCTTGTCACTGGATGTATGTGGACAAATCAATCTTCCAGCAAAAATAAATCGCTCCAGTTTCCTCTCCCAGGGGCACACGGGAATGGCAGCACTGGCCCTGGGGTCGGTGCTGCTGCGTCACTCAGTCCTGCTCTGGGGAGGGAGAATTCATCCCTCTCTTTTTGCCTCTGCGGCAGGAGACGGCAGCCGTGGAACCAAGGTGCCCGGGCAGCAGCCTTGGGAGAAAGTGGATTTAAAAGCAGTGGTGGGAGATTGCCTGAATATCTCTCCCTTCTTTTTTATTCGTTTAAGAGGTTTCACTGTCTCGGTAACTCCCCTGAGAGACAGAAGCAGCAGCCTCTTTGGATGTGAATACCTGACAAGTTTTTAATGTGAAAGGAATTCACTAAATTTAGTCTCTTGGAGGAAGGGAAAAAAAAAAAGGAGAAGCGTTTCTTTCAGTCTGGGGGAAGTGATCCAAATCCCAGCCACTTCCCTGCCGGCAGAGCTTGATGATGTCTTCTCTGTCTTGAAAGCTTTTAAGTCTGGGCCCCATGTGTGTCCCTGCGCAAACAAGAGGTGGGAGAATGGCAGGCACTGATGCTGTGCCCTGGGGGAACAGGCCTGTTCTCATCTCCTCTGGCCTCCTGGAAATGGAGGCTGGTGAGGGCTGGATGGAGAGATAAATGAGAAGAAAACCTTATTGTCCAGTTTGCAGGGACAACATCTCTGCTCTCAGGTGGGCTCCGAGTGAGGTGTGAGCATTGAGATGCTGAGGGTGCTGAGGGGAGTGCAGCTCTGCTGTTGAACTCAACCAAATCACCCCTTTTCTCCTCCATTTTCCTCCCTACTCTCGCTGGAGCCTCTGAAGGTCCATTTTCTTCTCTGTTTTGGTACTTGAGACTCAGCTGTGCCTCGTGCTGTCCTTCCACGTCCTCTCCCAAAGTGCCCTGTGCTCTCTCCACAGCTTTGGGATTCAGTTCCTCCTGTCAGGGAGGGCAAGGAGCTGCTGTGTGTTTGTAGACACACAGCTGCTTTGATCTTGCAGAGGAGGGCTCCGTGTGTGCCTGCGCAAGGTGACCACACCCCTCCCTTCGCAGATGGGGCAGCTCCCGGGGTCCCACGGTGTGTCCCTGTCTAAAGGACACAGTGTCCCTTTGTCAGAGCTGGTGGGGCTAAAGGTCTGGCTGGTTGCCCCCAGGCAAACCTGGCTGAACAAGCCGCCTTACACGGACTGCCCCCGTGCTGCAGCACGCCGTGGGGTCCCAGTGAACCAGAACCAGTTTCAGCTCCATCTCCTAATGGGCAGGTCTGGAGAGATCCACTCGCTGTTGTTTCCGTCCCAAAGGTCTCTTCCGAAATCCGTGGATGCCCCAATGACAAACTCTGTATTTATTCCTGCTGATTGTTGCAAAGGTCCCTTCCTGACGGGGAGATGACGGAGCATTTCCTAAGGGCCTACCCAAACACAGGCCAGGGGACCGGCAGGGTGCCACGGTGGCACTGCTGTCTCTGGGAAGGGTCTCTGTGGCTGGCAGGGTGAGAGGGAAAAGTGGGGAAGGTGGGGGAAGAACAGATAATACTGAGTGTGCTTGAAAAAGACAAACGACCACTTCAGACCTGTAATTAATCTTTTAAAATGTTTTTTTTTTTTTAATTATTATTTTTCTCCCCTTTGTAATTTTACTTTTAGGTGGAGTGGATGCGGTGAGAAGACGCTGAGTGGACACCCCCGGGGAACGAAGCCCTGGGGTGCAGGAAGCCGTGGGGTGCAGGGGAGCGGCGGGCGAGGACGCCCAGGCGGGTGCGGGCCCCTCCTCGCCCCGCAGCCC